>BRDA01005637.1:40428-70356 GCA_036984385.1 Crenuchus spilurus | reverse complement strand
AAAAAAAAAAAAAAAAAAAAAAAAAAAAAAAAAAAAAAAAGAAAGCTAATTGTATCCAAGAGGTCTGACATCTTATTCTGTGCACAGAATTCATGTTATGACAATCAGGAAGTTAAACATGTATATGACGTTTCATAGTCAATTTTTCATTACCGAAGCAGTGCATCTCTCCACTGAACAGGCTTTCCGGTGTAGCGGTAAGTGAGAATGCTGTTGCGGAGGATGAGCGACCTTAACCATTTTTGCTAACTATGGAGGCACCATAAGGCCTAGGTAAACTTTCACCCACTGTTTATATTTAGACTTTAATATAGTACATCACAATCAAAAATAAAATCTTTTTATTTTACTTCAAAACTTAATATATCGGTAATGAGAACCAAAAAGTCGTGTAGAAAGTTTAATGAGCAATTTTTCAAGTTTTATCTAGAGGGATATAAGAAGAGCTGCTTTCCTGGTAGCCATTTTCAGTGTCACAGCCAATGTCCTCCCTTGCTTCAAAAATGCATAGAAAATTTCAATTCCTTGTGGATTTAAACTGATTGAAAATGTTGCGGAGGATGACAAAATTGGTGTTGGACACATACGTTTACCTTATTAATTTTATTTTTTTGACTGATAAATGTTAAATCTTCAATGTTTATTTACTATAAGTGTTTAAAGTATGTTATGCATTTAAGTTTTAATTATTATTATTTTATGTTAAATTTTATACACAACCTAAAGAAATTCTGAGATGAACATGAGAATTTTACCCTAAAATGTGAAAAAACAAAAATATATATACTTAAAATGTCAATTTCAAAACATGTGCAAGATGGATCAAAGAAAGATCTTTCTGGTTTTATATTTATTATTTTGTTGACATATACTTCTATATTTTTCTATATTATATAAATTCTACTATCAAAATTCTTCATGCCACCTCATAAGTCAGATTTCGTGAGAATAACCTGCTTTTTAGATATGCACCAATATTTACCTGAATCTTCCAATTCGTCTAAGATGTGAGAACATCTCTCCACCAGGGACATACTCCATAACCATATATAGGTTTGAATTGTCCTGCAAAGTCAGATTATAAAATGAGTAATTAAAAAAAAAAAAAGATGAATATTACAGTTGGAGGATAATTTTCTTAAAAACAATTGAGCAAAAGCTTTTCAGAGCGCAGTTCTGTGGATACAACTGCTTATCATTATCCTATTCAATAGTAATAGAATTAACCAGTAACGTACCTTAAAAGCATATTCCAATCTGACAAGGAAAGGGAAAGAGACTGCCTGCAATATTCTCTTTTCATTTAATGTGTGTTCTATCTGTTTCAGCTTCACAACCTTTAAAATAAGCAAAGGGAAAACACTTTATAAAAACTATATTTTAATTTTTCCTTATTCAAAAAATCCCTTATGAAGTCTTCTGACAATCTGAGACATCAAAACTAGTGGCTTTAAATAATACTGCTCATAGAAACAGAAAGTTTGTCTCAAAGGTTTCAGCATGTCAAGGATTTATACAGAGCTTTCCAGCTGTTTTAGGCTATATACTGCATATTAAAAACATCAAAACATCACACAACGTGCCCTTCTCAAGAAAGGGATTCTTATCCAAAACTTTCATTCATTTTATTGAAATTACAATATTAAGCACATAGTATTTTATCAGCAGTATACATGCTATACCTGACTGACCCTTCTAAAAAATCTAACCAATTAAGTGCATGATATTCATTAGAGGGGTCTATAGTTGTGTGACCCTTCCCTGTGTTCTGAAGGATTCTGTGGATTTCATTACTACGTATGCACCAGCTTACTCTGAATGGTGGCAAACATGGTGGTTTACATAACTGAAATGCCTTTTTCAAGGATACCTTCCTGCTATAAATCTTATCCATGAAGGAAAGAGTTATGCACTATAGCTACGTAACTAGTTTCCATAAGACAAATGAGAGGTGAACCCCAGGAAACTGCTCTCTCTCCTCATTAGAAGCTGTTTTGCTCAAATTGTCAGATGTCTGATAGTTTGAGATATTTTATAAGGGCAGCCAAATTGCACATAAAAATCGACTATTGTATGTGTTGTGAAGGACCTTCAGTAGAACCAGAACTGATCACTTTCTGGATCAGTGAGAAACACCAGCTCTACAAAATAAAACAGCTTAGCAAAAAACACAACAGGACAAGTGAGGCTCATCACTGGCTCTCAATGTAATAAATAAAGACAAATAAAGACAAAAGATGAGCTTGTTGGATTTGTGAATTTTGCCAGCAGCACAAAATAACTTCATTGAATACACCAAATAAGTTAAAACCTTTTACTGTGGACTGGATTTTGAAGTAATAGTGCACAGGCTATG
The DNA here is from genome assembly GCA_036984385.1 of Crenuchus spilurus. Taxonomy (NCBI): domain Eukaryota; kingdom Metazoa; phylum Chordata; class Actinopteri; order Characiformes; family Crenuchidae; genus Crenuchus; species Crenuchus spilurus. The sequence goes on along the minus strand of BRDA01005637.1, from coordinate 68,000 downwards.
CTTGTTATGAAGGTGTTTTACATTGCAATTAGAGGACCATAGTTATTTTTGAATGATAGCATATACAGGCAAGGCCGAAAGTGTTGGCACCCCTAAATTTTTTCCAGAAAATGAAGTATTTCTCCCAGAAAATTATTGGAATTACACATGTTTTGTTACACACATGTTTATATCCTTTGTGTGTATTGGAACAACACAAAAAACAGAGGAAAAAAAGGCAAATTTGACAATTTCACACAAAACTCCAAAAATGGGCCGGACAAAATTATTGGCTCCCTCAACTTAATATTTGGTTGCACACCCTTTGGAAAAAATAACTGAAATCAATCGCTTCCTATAACCATCAACAAGCTTCTTACACCTCTCAACTGGAATTTTGGACCACTCTTCTTTTGCAAACTTCTTTTCTTTTTTTTTTATGTCTCTGTGTCAGCAGTGGGGTCCTCCTGGGTCTCCTGCCATAGCGTGTCATTTTATTCAAATGTCGACGGATAGTTCGAGCTGACACTGATGCACCCTGCGCCTGCAGGACAGCCTGAATTTCTTTGGAACTTGATTGAGGCTGCTTATCCACCATCCGGACTACCCTGCGTTACAACCTTTTATCAATTTTTCTCCTGTGCCAATAATTTTGTCCGGCCCATTTTTGGAGTTTTGTGTAAAATTGTCAAATTTGCCTTTTTTCTTCTGTTTTTTGTGTTGTTCCAATACACACAAAGGAAATAAACATGTGTAATTGCAATCATTTTCTGGGAGAAATACTTCATTTTCTGGAAAAAATTAAGGGGTGCCAACACTTTCGGCCATGACTGTATGGGTGGGGTTTGTAATTTACTGCAAATAAAATATGTATCAATTAATTAACAACACAATGGAAGCACATTCTTATGTCTCCAACCCTGCCAATCATTACAGGACAGCAGAGAGGATACTGTTTGGAAGTTACATTGTAGCCCACACTGGGGCTTGTGTACTGAGCATTGCAAACACAAACCCAATGGGTAACAGTTTAGGTGTAGTCTTTGAGGTTTTACACTGTGAACAAAGTACGCAAATGGGAACTCAGAGACTTTTACTTGGTTAGACTAGAAATGTATATCAATATTCTTTGTATATACTCACTTTCTGCTTGTCCAAGATCTTCATAGCATAGTATTGCTCTGTTTCTTTATGTTTCACTAACATAACTCTTCCAAAAGAGCCTGTACCAAGAGTTTTCAGTCTTTCAAAGTCATCAAGGCATGTTGTGCTCTGCAAGGATCAAGGAGAAGTTGACATTTATTATAAAACTATTATAAAACTTATTCTTTAAAAGAAAAAGGATTTTAAAAAAGCCTAAATATACACTTTTGTTACCTGTGCAGGACACTCCCATTTTCTCAAGAAATCCTCTTTGGCTTTGGCTAAAAATTCTTTCACTAAAGGGAACATATTAAAAACAAGTTAGCAATGATAGTTTTGCAATGTAATAAATTTACCCAGCATGCATTATTTTAGATTTCAGTGGAAAAGCAGGGGCAGTACTTGGCATCTCTAAGCATCAAAAAAATGAAATAAAAATGCTCTAGTAAAATAATCTAGAAAAGGTCAAATCAAAGCAATTAAAGAAGGGATGCATTATGTGACACTTCAAGAGAGGATCCGTGCTGTACATGCAAAGTAAATGCAGACTCAAACCACAACATAACCAGAGCTGTTCTAGACATCAAACACTTCTGCCCATTGTCAGAGAGACACCAAATTCACTGGAAACTGAGTAATAACGAAACTTTAAAATTCTAATGTAAGTATAATATGTTATTACTGACAGCTTGGGAAAGAGCTGTTATTGATGTACAAGTAGAATGAATTGTTGTCCGATAAGTTAAGACTATAAATTATCCCAGATGACACACTGGAGACTTCTAATTGGCTGACAGGTGTGTATTAATTCTGTATAACAGGGCATCTATGAAGTAGACCTGGTAACAAGTTTTAATCACTGTTCTTTATCAATGCTCTGGAAACTCTGGAACAATATAAAAACTACAGTAGGACATCTATTTCAATATATGTATCAATTAACTTTACTTATTGAAAAATAGATGTCAGAAAGTGTCTGTAGAAAGTAAATCTCATTTTACTGATGACTAGTTACAAAAGCTGGTGCCCGTTGAACTATGCATGGCTCAGAGCTGAATGTCATGCTCAACATACCAAACCAGTACCAAAATCAATAGTGTGAATAATTTTGAAAAATAAACACTGACAAATATTTTGGGTAGATGTATAATGCAAACAATAGCAATAAATAAAATCAAGTTGCATAAAAATCTTTTAAAACTGCACCCTACCAATCCATATTAGTATGAAATGCCTACACCCAACACATAATATGGCATTTAAAGGAAATGCAGCAGTTTATCTTAAGCAAAAATGATTTATGACCCTGTAGTTTATGAAGCAAGCAGGCTTGTAAATGCTACCTAAAATTGATACATTTACAATCAGTGAATTCACAGGACAGTGATTAAAACTCTCACATTCTCTGACAATGGGCAGCTTAAGAAACATGATCATACCAAAAGCTTCTACAGTTCACCAAGGTTTGCAGGAACATTCACCCATAGGTATGAAAAAGAAGGAAAAAGAGTGGTAAGAAATGTTTACATATTTCACAACTAGTACGTCAAGGTTCACTTTGCTCCACAAGAACACAAAAACACAGCATTATGCTTAATACATTAATACAATGTCTAATGTTGAAAGAGTCTGATCCGGCCTGGGTGAAAGGAGGCTAACATAGTATATAGAGAAACAGTTGGACTATAATAACTATAAAAGTACACCTACATGGTCAGTTGAGTTGATTAAAAAAATATATATATTCAGTATTCTTACAATGCTGACGTTTGAATAGCACAAAGGGCTTAAATATGCAAAAAAATTTTATCTAACAAATCAGAGACAATACATATGAGTTATGAATATCATGACCAGCCAATCACAGTTGTTGTGGATGAGTGTTTCTATGTTTTGATGAATCAAGGTACCCACATGACTAACTAGGTCAAAACAACCATGTTCCATCAAGGATTAATCAACCATTTTTATATACTGCAAGGCAGTTTATAATTACAGCACACAGTAACGATTACATATACAGTACAGAAATTCTGTTCAGATTGTGCAGACCTCTGCAAAAATGTTAAACAACATGCCTGCCAATAACAAACAAGAAACTCCATTAATGATAAGTGTTAGTGTAACGGTAGATGACTGCATGAGAAGGAAACACAAGTCTTCCTGCCCAGGCAGAGATACCACAGCAGTAACCACTGAAAAATGAGCCAGTCAGAGGCAAAAAAACAACTTCTACAGAAATATACAGCAGCACAAACTCATGGTTTGAATACATTTGATGGATTTTAATGTAAATTCATGTGTTAATAACAAACTGTTACTTTTTTTTTTAAACACACAGATGTGTAAACAGGAAACAAACAAACCGATAAACAGAGATCACAAAATTAATATTAATCATTTTCAAACTCAACAAGCCATTAAAACAAGGTTTTAAAAATGACAAATCAAATTTCTAGTGCCGAACATCTATTTCTACTTGTAATGTAACTCTGTACATATTTACTGGATTGATCCAAACATTATACATTTTTTATTAAACACAATATCAACCAGATTCAAATAAAAAAGTGAACAAAAATAATTTATTTTGAAACTAAAGAACCCTGCAATTCACTTGTTTCCCTTTTCCACTGCACAATGTAATCTCTCTTCTAGTCAGGAAGTAGTCTCTGAGTCAGGCTTACCTTGACTTAAGATTAAATGCTTTATTCAATTTTGAACCATTTGATTTTATACCGCTTTTGAATCTAGTATCAATGGAAAATCCTTATCCTTGGAAAGACCATACTTCTGAACTATTCCAAGAGTCCTTTAACATAATTGCACATTTTAGCTTCTCACAAAACTCAAATCTCACAACACCATCACACCAACTCAGCTGCCGCCAGATCTCACTTACTTGCTTCTTCCCAAATTATTGTATGTTCTGAAACATGTGGCCCATCACTCTCCTGAGGTTTGCCCTGGCTTCCTTTGCGATGTTTAAAAAAGCGATTGGCTAATATGTCCAGCCTTTGAAGAGCAGAGTTGGTGCCCAAAGAATGCCCAAAGCTCTGGTCCCTTGCCTGAGCCATTGGCTGATATATTTCAGCACTGAGCTGCCCTACAGTCAACTGCTGAACACAATTTGCTTCAGCTACAGGTTTCGAGGCTCTGATGAATGATAGACACTTCCTGTTTGTGATGCTTCCCTTGGCTTTTTGCACTACTGCTTCTTCTCACCGCATACAGAGCTAGTTACACTTCCTGTTAAAGATAACCAACTTAAGAGCTGCACAGTATGCTGTTTACTTAACAGTTCAGGGTGGAATTGTGCAGGTAATTAAATTCAGTTGATGACCATCAACCTTATCACTGGTAAGTGTGAAGTAATAGCAAAATAAGCTTGGCTGAGACATCCTGGACCCAAGAAAGTCTTGTACAAAATTTGTTACATGTAATTAGTATTTTAGACAAAACCTCAAATGCTGTGTTGACATTGAGGACAGATAAGTCAATAAACCAAAATTAGCTCAGTGGAAAAGAGAACATCACATTAACTAAACATGCACTGTTCCCAAGTCAAAGCTCTTCCCTGGATGTCGGTTTTAAAAATGGGATCCTTCCATTTCAAATCTCCTGAAGAAAGATTCTTGCACTGACAAAAATCAGTGTTGCTAAATTAGAATAAGTAGTAACTAAATGTGTCATATATTGACTTGGTTTTCTGAAGTAAAAGGAAAAGCACATCTGTAATAGCCAGAAAATCCCAAACCTCTGAAAACTCTAATTTCATAAGTCTGACTTGTAGAGAAATTGCTGTAATTGTGTTAATGTAAATGGTGTTTGGAATCTAAAATAACAATCAATCAAATTAAAATTGGCTAAAGCGTTCCAAGTTTACAACCATTCTGAACAATGTGTCACATACTTACAAACACAGCAAAAAGAAGATAAGATTTTTTTCTTATAGCTCAAGAAAATCTGAAATCTAGAATTTCAAATTCTTAGAACATTTCATTTGGAGTTTCAGTTGAAGTTAAAATGTCACTTTACGTATAATAAATATAAAATATATGACCGTTACCATTTTGAATTCAATTATGAACAAAAACTTTCATTTTCTGGAGATGCACAAGTATTGTTGAAATATTCACTGATTATTTTGTAATGTCTAATATTTGTAAGTCCAAGGAATATTAATTGTTCTGCTTTAAAGGGGACATATTATGTAAAACTCACTTTTTGCATGTTTTTGGATTTCCACTTGAGTTTCTACTGCTCTTATAAACAGTCCAAGTGTGAAAAAAATTCCCCATCCATCAATTTTCTGTGAGTCAGTTTTAGAATATTTAGGTGTCAAGAATCATATGCTTCTATAAGCCATTTGATGGCTCCCTTATTATGTCACAAAAAGAAATTTGCACAGAACCGACCTGGCAGCACCCTGCACCGGTCAACCCTCACCAGAACCCCACTCACTACATTAGTTAAAAATTTGCCAGATGGCAAGCACAATGGTTACAGGCAAGTCAAACATAAAGTGCTGTATTAGTGAGTGAGACAAAATGCAAAATATTCAGAGTGGAAAAGGACTAAGAGTGAAGCATATGGTTGGATAGCGCCCCTGTGTTCTGTCATTTTCATGTGTTGTAAACCCTCATCGTAAACATTGAAAGGGTGGGGCGCTGGCAGCAACAGAATTTTTTTATAAAGGTGACAGAGCCATAAAATGGCTTATTTTGAAAGGAACTGAAACTGGGAAGAATAGAGTAGGTGAAAGCTCTTTATGTGAGTGATTTTTTGCCCACAGACCTATTCTAACTTGTTCTAAAATAAGTATAATTTGTCCCATTTAAGTATTCTGTTTCAAACAGATTATAAATTATGGCAAAAAAATGTAAAAACTTCACAACTAAAGATGTTAATAAAAACCATGTGCAGCTGTACTGAGAGTTTGTTTTCAGTCAAAGTTTCAATTTAACGTTACTTTCACATGCTTATGTAGAGATGGTATGATACTTGATAAATGAAAGTTCTGTTTAATGAAACTACAGTATTGTTTACATTAGACCACCATTTTCAGTGTTTTAGCTATCAAAACCTCAGTAAATGTTTGGTTATTTCATCTGGTCGCAAGCGTGACCTTGCACAATAAAAAACTGAAACATCAATGCTTCTACTATCCTGCATGTACAGCTTATAGGTGATGTAGTCTAAATAGTAAATTGATACACACCAACAACACTGAGAATCTTTAAATGCATCATATGAACAAATTTATCTCAAATGCATCCAAAATCTAATTTGGTTAAAATAAATTACCGTACTGCATTTTAATCATATATTTCGTATAAAATATAACACACTCAATGATATATATTTATAACTGATTTCCAAGATAAATACCAAGATCCCAAAGCAAATTTAGCAGTGAGTAGCATGACCAATGAGCTTGCGCACAGAGGAATTGGAAATCTGCCTTTAAACCATTCCTGCCGTGAAACACACACACACACACACACACACACACACACACGCACGCACGCACACACACACACACACACACACTAGGGGACAGTGAACAGCTCTATCCACAGCACCCAGGAAGCAGTTGGGAGTTAGATGCCTTGCTCAAAGGCACGTCACTCATATCCTGACGGTTTAGGAGGTCGAACTGATGACCTTCTGGTCACAAGGCTGGTTCCTTAACCCAAGGACATGCACTGTTCCTGGAGGTACTGCAATAGCAGGTTGATGCGTGGAGTGGACAGAGCAAGCTCTATTCAAAGACCAAATCAATTTAATATGTAGTCCTCATATAGAGGGCATAAACTATTAATACACTTGATCTTAGCCAAAAGAAACTATTTGTTGTCCAACAATTCAAATCCAATATTAAATGAAGTCTTCCCCCAAAAAAATGTATTAAAAAATCTAAATTAGAGCAGATTAAATTAGCTACATTAGTTTACAGTCAACTTATGGTTAACGTTACCATACCTGAATAATTGCAGTACTCAAATTTATTTGCACAATGTCAACTATTGTTAAGCTATTGATGTCCTCCACTTGATTGTGAGACACTGGGTTAGCATGTGAGACACTGGGTTAGCATGTGAGACACTGGGTTAGCATGTGAGACACTGGGTTAGCATGTGAGACACTGGGGTAGCATGTGAGACACTGGGGTAGCATGTGAGACACTGGGTTAGCAGGAACTTAGCTTTGGCAGCTTGTGCTCTGTATACTCACCGCTTTCTAATTCGTTGCCTTTTTTGGCGGCAGCGGCGTTTCCCATCGTCAGGAAGACTCGGAGAAAATGTCAATAGTGAGAACCGGAGTTTAGTGTTTCTGGAGGCAGTTTCTCGGGCCGCTATTTAGCTCGCAAGCGGTGTTCCTTGTCTCCAGTCCAGACAGAGAGCTGCTGGCCTGCTAGCGGACTCTGTAGCTCGGCTTATAGCTCGCATCAATCGCGCTCCTGTTAGCGAGCTGTCCACGGTACACAAACACCGCCGAGCTAATCGATTATACAGCTTTTAATCAGCTACAGGAGGACACTTCGTTTAGTCTCACAAAATCATGGGCATTATTAGTCTTTTCACCGGCCGACAGATGTGCCACTTACTGCTGACATCTATTTATTGGCATATTTCTTTGATCTGAACGTGTCGCCGCGCCGGTGATGACAGACTGAACCCGCTTAGCAAAAATAAAAACAAACAAATCCTAACAGCAACCGGATGTGACGTCACTGCACGATAAAGGCGGCCTGTAGTAAACCTGGCGCCATGCAGCGGATAAGAACCACAACTACGAGTCTAAACTTGGCTCTGTTTTTGCAGTTATAGGGCTCCATTTTAATAAATCAGCCTTTATTTTAATTAAGGAAGAGAATGTAAAATAAACTTTTAAACTAAATTGAAGTTAATATAAAAATCAAGCCATAGATTAAATAATTAAGAAAACAATGGAGATTTAATAAAAAATGTGATCAATAAAATAAATAAATGAAAGGAGTAAATTGATTTTAAAATCGAACTCCCCAGTAATAAAATAAAACACAAGTAAGAAAATGGTAAAACAAAATAAGTAAGAAAGTTAATATTTTGTGCAGCATTTTAAAAATAAAATGAATCAATTATATTAAGGGTACTAAAATGTGACCAAACTAAAACTGGTTTGTCCGAAGTTTAGCAGTTGTCAATTAGCAGTTAAAATTTGCAAATGACTGAGTGATACCAGCGAGCTGAGTTTTTTTTAAAGGTTCCTGTTCAGTACACTGGTGCAGTGTCACTAAAAGCTGAATTTCCCAAAACGCAGATAAATGGAGGCTTCTAGGATGGGTACCTTTCCCATAACATCACAAAATGGCAAGAACAACAAAAATCACTCTCCATTTTTTTTCTGGATTCATGTTATTGTGACACACCAGACTATCTACTATCCATATTTGTTGTCTTTAACCACCAAAGTTCACAAAATAACAACACATTTTTTAAATGACTGTTACAATATGATTATATTCATAGTCTTAAATGTCCCAGAATGGATTCTAACATTATAGTATTAAAAATGTTAATTAAACCTTTCAGGTATACAGCCATACAGTATATCAAAACTAGAATACTGTGAAAAAGTGACATATTTCATATGTCATATGTGAGTAAATGACTATAAACAGTATAAATACTGTGTATCTCTCAGAGCTACAGCTGCCACATTCCTAATATCAACACTCCTGAACCAGAGACAACATCAGAAGTGTCTTACCTGGACTAAGAAGAACCAGAACTGGACTGTTACTCAGTACAAAGTCCTCTTTTTACATTTCATTTGTAAATCAGCTCATAGAGTCTGAGTCACAATCCAAGCTGCCTGAAGTCCAGTATGCCGTTTCTGCAGTTTGTTGCTGCTGCTATTGGTGCACTGTGTTTAGTCAAAAATCAACACCTACCAGGAGATTTTGGAGCACTTCATGCTTCCATGTGCTGACAAGCTTTATGGAGATGCCGATTTCCTTTTCCTGGTGGACTTAGCTTTGTCCCACAGTGCCAACACTATTACTGACCATGACATTACTGTGCTTGATTGGCCAGACAAATCATGAACTATTCACATTTGATTCTTTCAGCTAGACTATAATTCAGCAAGTACAGTACGTGCTTTGAGATTTCAACAGAAGCAAGTTTGATTGTTCAGTCACCTGAACTGTGTATTGTTGATATTAATGTTTTACTGTTAATCCATATGACCAACTGTAGATCTATAAAGCTTCAGTCTGGATAGTGTAGGGAGTCATCACTGTAGAAAGCTGAATCCATGGACCATAACAACAACCTAGCAATATTATAGCAATCACTTAGCATCACCATAGCACCCACCTAGTATTTACAATGGCACCTTACTGGCCATGTAACTACAGTCTAGAATGTCTTAAATAACTTTAATTGTGGAACCATTTTGCATTGTAATTATATTAAATGTAAATTTTTGTATATGTATATAGTACTATCTATCTTTTCTAGTTTTTGTTCTAATATTTGGGATCGTGATAGTGCTTTCATTTCTATAAAATATAAGATCGTTCAGTAAATCCAGAACATGTACAGTGAGCAAGCAAGGCCAAATAGCCTATTTATAATGATGTTTTAATATTGAAAAACCAAACAACCAAACAAAACTAGCACTATAGCTCAGTGTGAACTAGGTGCCTTGTTCAACACTATCAGCAAGCTCAACCATTATATTACATAACCCTGTAAATATTTGGGTGGCTAACATGGCTAAGGGCTTCATTAAGTAATCAATGCATTCATTCATTTACTCAGTGATGATTCATAGCCCATAAAATAATAAAAAATACATTACTGCACAGATACATAAACAAATGCATTTTCCATTGGTCTTTAATAATTTGAAATAGCTTCACAGTGAGTTATTTTAAACACCTTTAATTACTGTAATAACACATCATCATGAATATTAGATACAAAAGTTTAGCTTTTTTAATTAAATTAAGCTTTTCACATTTGATTGTATGTGTTGCTATGTCTTGGAAGCTACCATGCAGCTAATAATAGAGAACGTAGTACGTATTTATTTATTTATTACGTGCCGCGTTAAAGAACGAGTAAAATTAATATATAGACGATCTAGATGATGTCAAAAAGTAAATAAAAACATATATTTTGCACATGAATTTGCTGTGCAATATATAGTAACATACATATATACCCCCCTCTTTGAGAATGGTCCAGTCCACCGACGCTTTAACCCCTCACTGTATACACTTGTGTTGACTGCACGACATAGGACAGCAGGTTCATTTACACCTCTGTGTCTGTTGTATTGTAACTCAATGCAAATAAAAAGCATTGTTAATTTGTCAACATAAAGGGACACATTGAGTGAGGTAAAGGAAAGCAGAGACGCCCCAGAGAGACTGCAGCAGGTCCAGGTAACGTTAACAGCCCACGACGTTAAGCTAACTGCTGATTTTCATTTACACTGACTACCGAGCTAAGTTGCTAGTTAGCTAGCAAGACAACTGCTTATAATGACAGAATAATAACAGTCCTGCATTTGTAATGTAATATAATATGTTTAATGATTACAGATGTAACCTGAAGTGAAATACTCAGCATTAAATCGCCCACCAGCTTCTCACACTGCATTGTGGGATAGATGGAGGAATAAATGAGAGGACAGAAAGATGCTGACAAGCTAACGTTAGCAGGACACACAAGCAAAAAGGAAAGACACCTTCATTGTTTACAAAATCTGCAGAACAGTGTTATTCAGGGACCATTTGACTTTCCTACCCATGTCACTAGATTTGAAGGGTGTAACCCCAGCTAATTGTCCAAACCTGGGTCACAGTTCCGGCCCACAAACAATAATGAATGACGTGCCAGATACGGCTGCCGGAAGTCACATATTTATATACTCTTAAAAGATTTATTAGAGAGTTATTTAAGGGCTATTTTTTCATGGCATATATACACATGAGGGTGAGATAAAAATGATCTGCACTCCGTAGAACCTATTTTAATCAGTTTTTAGAAAAGACATACATTTTTCCACAAAATCTACATGCTTTTCAAATACAATTTGTCCATCTATCAACAAACTCTCATTCCCTCATAAAAAATATTTTCTTCAGAATTGCATATCAGTTCTCTTATGATTTCTTTCAAATTGCGACAGTCCGATGAAGCAAGATCAGGACTATAGGGAGGCTTTAACACCCCAAAATTATGTTTTTGGAGTGTCAGCAGTATGAAAACCAGTGCAGTAGCAGTCCTCTGCAGTTTGTTCAATGAGCTGAGAACTGATTAAAATAAACTAGTGCAGAAAGCATTTTAATATAACTAGTGGACAATTTTTGACTCACCCTTGTGTGTGTATATTTGTATATATGTGCTGTAGATGCTTATATAAAGAACCTTTTTGAAAGTGCTTCTACATGGCACCAAGATTTCCTCTATTATAACAAGCTTGACATCATACCAATAGTAGAACCCTTTTTTGGTGCTATATAGAACTATTTTCATTTTGGTGCTGTATAGAACCATCTACAGCTCATTCTTCAACAATCTGAAGAACCTTTTGAATGAATGAACACAACATACAAATCAACAATACATAACATCCGTTGTCTACAACATAAAACATCCCTGACAACCTTGAGCATCACCCATCCTAATCCATATGAAACCTATATCCAGAGGGGAGGGGGTGGGAATTCTGTAAAGATTAAGATTCATGTTTGGTGAAGATGTTTTTTTATGAGGGAATATGAAAGCTTGTTGGTAGCTGGGTAAATTGTATTGAAAAGCATGGAGATTATGTGGAAAAATTGTTTTTTTTTTTTTTCTGAGGACTGATAAAAATCTGCATTTTTTTTTTTTGACTCGGCCTCATATGTGTGTACATGCCACGTGACATGTTGAGGCCTTGACACATTCCATGTTGCCCGTTATAGATGTTTACCACCATTGTGGTACATTGATTGCTCTGTACCACTTGTCTGAGATGTTGTTCCTAACTGGCATCAATGGGACACCACTCTTATGCTGTTGGGAGGGTCTCAATCATGGAGTCAGTCCATTTTCTTTACTACGGTGCCTCTAGAACATCCCACACAATTAATGCTTTCTGAGATGCTACCACCCTTCACCTGGTACCTTTTTTTCATGTTGGTTTTTTTGACATCAGTTACATCACATCATGTCCATGATGATTGTTTTGCACTCTGGTTGTTTATTTATACATGCAGCAAACCTTCCCTGCCTGAGTTAAATATTCTGATATGACCATTTGTCAGTTTTTATCAAAGACTCTGGTGAGGGAGAATATTGTGACATGAGACAGCAGGGCTGAGTGACATGAGGTAACGGGGGGGAGACAAAACGTGAACAAGACACATGGATGAGGTAAACTGAGAGGACATGGAAAAAAAGCACGTAACAGGACAATTGTGTCCTATTTTAAGCTTGTGTGAATTCTCAGCATCCTCTGCTGGTCGCTCTTTGTAATGATTGCTGATGGCCATAATGTAACATGATTTTTACATTACATCACATTATTTACATTAAAATAATTAATTACTTTGACATTAGTATCAGCCACAATCAGTTGTTAATTGCATGTTGTATTTGACCCAAAAATGTCATCAGTATTAAATTGTAATAAATAAATTACATTTATTGTTTATGTATTTCAGTGATTATTAGATTTTAAAGAGTGATCCAGAAATCCAGAAAATCAGAATCAGAATGCCCTTTAAATCTAGTCATTAGATTGAAATTTATGGAAAAGTATTAAATCCTAATTAGGTATACTTTTTCTTAACGTTTTATTAATTTTTAGAAATCCTTCATGTTGTTGAAAGCACTTCAGAAGAAGTTGTAAATAAATCCTCTTACTAAGTTATTCTACTATAGCATTTCATTGACTGAAGTGCTAATCTGGCAACTCTTAGTGGATTAGTGACAATATGTTACAGCATTTGAGATACATGTGTCATCCAAGTGCAATTGTCCTGCATTACATAGTGAACAGACAGCAAACATTAATCTTCAGAAGATCAGTGAGATTGAGTTTGAGTTATCCCCAAAAAGTAATAAATTTTGAAATTTGCAGTATGGCATGTCATTTTATTATTTATTTTTTCTTCCTATGCCTTCTGAAATAGTTCATTTGGAAAATGTTGAATTAAAACAGTGAATGTACTGAGCTGTTTAAAGCCTTTGCTTTTGTACATTCCAAACTAATTGAGGCACATATTGTGTACTGCGTGTCTCCAAGTATTGTAATGTGTTTCCAGATCATCGCTCACGTTCAAACCTCCATTGTAAATATTTAATCACACTCAACATAATTACTGGCTTTTAAAATAAAATGACTACTTACACATCTGGCACTGCTTTAAAGAGTGGCACAATTAACTCAGACCTGTCACTGAGATCTGAGTTTGATGTAACTGGTTCTGGTTGGGTAAGATGACGGATGGCTCAGTTTTCTTTTCTCTGACACATCAGAGTGATATTAGCCAGCGATGTTAGATTTGGTACACAGAATTGTACTGTTAATGTAAAGAGAGAATAAAAAAATAAACAAAACAAAGCAAGATGTCTATTGCACATAACTTATCATGACCTGAATAGAAATACTGTATAAGTTGAACATTTTCATTGTTACACTGTTTACATGACTAAAGAACAGTAATAAACGCTTGTTAAAATGATAAAATCATCTAATATGTTCTCAGAAATGGCAAAATTGAATTTTTTAATGTGTGATGTATATTCCATATATGATATAACACTAGTCATCAGGGCTTTTATAGGATTAATGCTGGGCAGTCATTTGTACCAGTATACTGTGGTGACACACTGTGTGTTGCTTTCCAATTTTAACAATAATATTAATGACAAAGTCCACAAAGTATTGGTGCCCCTGTTGCCAAACCATTTGTTATTTATTTAATTTCATGGACTTCACTGCTGATATCCAGGACCTATTAGTTAACAGTGTCATTTGTTGGGGTTTTCAGATTGTTTGAACAGTTAAAAATACATAAACATTATGTAAAAAGTGAAGGATTTGCAAATTGTTTATGTATAGTTACTGTAGAAGCTCTTCTCCATGGCATAGAATATCAGAAGGTATTCGTTTGTTAATGTTGTTGATGCTAATATAATTGGAAATTATTGTGAATTTGATGTGCATCGCTTGACACTATGTAGTAGCTGTCATAGCTGGCAAGTTTCTGTGTGCTCCTCATATACATTATACTAGGTCATGTTCTCTTACTCTGAACAAGGTCCTTATAGACTGCTAAGCACTTGGACTGTGTTCAGATTTGTTTCTCAAATCAGATCTGCTGTCAGTTCCTACTGTTCTCAGTAAGTGATCACATCATATTTCCCCATTCAGACATCCAGTTGATTTTCTGTGGTAACAACGTAGGCATCAGTAACTACAGCCTCACTGGTGATGTGGCTTCAGGGTTGCAAGGTTTGCAATTTTTGGCCTATTTTAAAAACTATATCTTGACGGCCAAAAACTCTTATGTGTGAAACTCCCGTAACAGCCCCGTGTCTCCGTTTGTCCTCGTGGTCCAATATTCTGAGTGACGTGATGAGATAATCAACAGTGCTGCTTTGTGTGTAGTCTGAGGCTTGGTGTGTGTGATGTTGTGATGTTGTGTGATGCGGATTATTTCTACACTGAGCTCTTTGTGGTGTGCTCACAGAGTGTCTTGAGTGTCTATTGTGCTGATCTACACATTCACATTGACTTGAAATGTCACCTTTTGTGTAATGAAATCTGAGATTAATGTGCAGTGACATTTTATTTGTTTCTTATTACTGTCCGTTATCATAATTTCTTAACATCACTGTACAAAACAATTCACATATCAAATAAGTGACCATAACGAGGTAGTGAGTAGTCTGCATGTGGACTTATTTGAACAAACTGCTTGGATAGGTGGGGACAAGTTTTATGCCATGCCACATATTTCTTTTTAATCGATTGAGCATGGGTGCATCATTATAGAGAGTACAGTATTGAATATCTGTCAGACCGGCCCGGGTCCCTCTGGGGGAATGCCATAGCCCAAATTTGAAAGCTTTTCTTGCTGAATGGGCAGAGTGAGATTGGCTGCGAGGGGAGTGGAGGAGGGGGAGAGAGAGTGCTTAGCAGATAGCAGGAGCGCACAGAGTTAATGGCATGACGGAGTGAATGGATTAAGCCGTAGATGGCCATGTGTTCAGCTTGTTGAACAGTACACCACCTTGGGGACGGCTGAGCTCAACCTTCGGCTTCTCGGGCCTCCTGTGACCTCCTCTCTGGTTTCCTCCCGTGCAGCGATGTGTGAATCTAGATTGAAATTTCAAAAAAGCATTTACTGTGTAATTATATGACCTGATTATCAGTCTGCTGATGCATTTGCTATGAGGATAAGAGCAATAAAGCATGACCTGATTATTGTGGTATAGAAAAGGAGAAGTGGAGGAAGAGTTTTCAGAGTTTGAACACTTAATGAAAGTTTGGGTTTGTGTATAAAAATACTCATTTAATTTTTTCATGACTTTGATTTTGCTGTTATTTGTTAAATAAAATGTAAATATAAAAAAATCTAAAATAATTGTTGACTTGAGACAAAAGGAACAGTTTATATCCTTCATTTGCTGTAGGCACTAGGGGAGACACTAGGGGAGCTCTTACATTTTTGATTTGATTTGTTTTGATATGATTCGATGACTCTACAGCAGTTACGCTGATAAGGCCGCTTGCAGATGTGCATGTAAATGTAATTGTCCAATGTACAAGTTTGTCAGTACTCTGGACTAATATCTTGCCTTGTAATGCACCTCATTCAGGAAGCAATCCAAGGTGAAACACTCCTTATAATGCCAGTGAGTATGAGTCAGGACTAAATTGGCAAATATATGTTAATTCTCTTGTTTTGTGATGGTTAACCAAGGTCGCGGTGTCCTGTTACATTAAATTTAAGAGGAGTTTTGCCAAGTCCCTTTTATTTAAGAGGAATACTGAAGGTTATTCTGCTTACAGATTTGTTAATGTTGTAGCTACTTTGTCGGAGGTTTTCAGTTAGCATGCTTGCTGTGGTTACAATGTGTAGTTTTCAGGGCATTTACACAGAACATTCAAACGTTTTTTTTTTTTGCTGGATCTACTTCATATGTGTCACATAATCATTGCACAGGATTAATACACACTGTCAACCAGTAAGAAGAGTTTTTCTCATTTTTGTGGTTTAATAGCTGCTGTTGTAGTAGCTACTCACAGATTGTCAGTCAGTGGATACTTACTATAGAATATTATACAATGTTATTGTCACTGTGTAGTACAAGTAAAAGACAACAAAATGTATTTAGCATCTACCAGAAGTGCAAATAATAGCATTGTGCATAAATACAGTTCTTAGCTTTACATATTCTAGT
Organism: Crenuchus spilurus; assembly: GCA_036984385.1. Taxonomy (NCBI): domain Eukaryota; kingdom Metazoa; phylum Chordata; class Actinopteri; order Characiformes; family Crenuchidae; genus Crenuchus; species Crenuchus spilurus. The sequence goes on along the minus strand of BRDA01005637.1, from coordinate 51,417 downwards.
AATATACAAATATAACAGTAAAGAACCGTGTATATGCATCTATATTATGCATATAATTCTATAGGAAAATGTAGATTATAGTACAAGTAGAGAAGAGAATGGTGTTGCTTTCACATATACACATATGTCAGTGAGTAATATAATTATATATTGTATGTATAGAAATGTATAGACTGTACTGGTACCGTAAACAGTTATGTTACCATTTAAAGCATCCAGAGCATGGTCTTCTATGATATGTGCACTTTAAAGGCATGTTTTCTGATGTCAGGAAAACATTAGTGCTGTATTTAATGAGCTGTGAAACTATTTATGTAAGAAGTGGATGAATATCGAACCACTAGTGAATATAAATGAATGAAAAGTATAACAATAATCAGCTGGTGTCCAGTCAGCTGCTTGTATCTGTGCAGTTTATGTAGTTACTGCTGTTGTTTACGGGCTCTTTATAAATTGGTCTAAATCTGTCTTTTTAATGATACATGCAGCTGTTCCAGCAGTGCTGATGAAGGCTTGATATGCTCAAAAAAAGTGTTGTAATGTAATTTATCACGATGACATATGGCATCCAAACCATTTTTGCTGTGCAAACCACTTTTCTAGACGTGTGCATTTAATTTAAAATAGTATAATTTAGTTTGTAGAGCCGTTTTGTATTGTTGTGGGTGTAATACAGAACTCCACCACTTGAGGTCAGGGTTGCCCAAATCATTTCATTCCTCACAAGGGCGAGTGGAGTAAAATAATTATATTTCAAATTAAATTTTGAATCAAGTCGGAAAGTCAGGATAAAAGACACTAAGACAAACAAACCCTCAACTTGTCATACAACATATCAGGGTTTATGACACGGATCCCCGTTATACAAAGCGGCCTGAAAAATGCAAAACCAAAGCTCTTCATTAGAGCGGCCGTATTAATGTTTCATTTGACAGACGGAAGATGGAAAGTTGTCATCTGCTCTTAACAACTGCTGAAATCCTCAGTCAAGTGCTGCAGCTCCAGCCGACACCCGTCAGTGTCGGAGGGCGATCGGTCAGGCGAGACCGCCCGTGTCAGCTTGACTGATATGTTTCAGAACAGCTCGAGCAGAGCATCAAACACAAGTCTGGCCACTGCTCGTGCCCCCACCATCCTAAAGTTCCTCCTGCCTATGAAAACGTAACCATTGTGCTCTCTCTCTCTCTCTCTCTCTCTCTCTCTCTCTCTCTCTCTCTCTCTCTTTCACATCAGACACCTCATCCATCTGTCTGTCCATCCTCATAAATGAACTGTGGCTACGCTGTCTGGGAGAAACAGCCCCGACCCCCCTTCCCTCTTCCCTCCTCCTTACCCTGTCCCTCCCTTCCACCGGCGGAGAGCAAGAGAGCGAGCTGGACAGAGGGCCCGATGATCCTGAGGCCCGTCGGCCTAAATCCCGCACACACAGAACAGACAGAGTAAACCTGTGCCAAGCCCGAGCTGTTCTGGTCAGTCCCAGAGGCCTGGCGGAGGAAAGCTGTGACCCGCCCGCCCCTGAGATGCCCTCACTCCCCAACGATGGAGGTGAGCGTGACCCTAAAATGGTGGCAGTATAGCAAAAATCACCACAACACACAATATACTAGTACATCTCCAGAAATGAGAATGTTGTGATCATAATTTAATATATTTTATATATATATTTTATATTTATTTCTCAGAGACATTTTTCAAGTCTTTTTTGTGTTAATGTTGACTGTTTGAATAATACTTTACTCAAATAAGCCATACTGATGAACAGAAATACACAAAAACGTGCAATTAATATACAAGTTACCTTTTTGTTTGAAATCACAAATGAACTTTTTCAACAATATTCTATTTTTGTAAAAAAATATTTTTAACCTTTTGTTATCAGAATTGAACACATTGGAAACAATAAACAAACAAATGTACAGTTTTTAATGTACATATATGAGAGAGATGTAAGTGTCTTTTTTTTTATATTGCTATATGTCTTACAGACGAGAGAATAAATTGATTGCAAAGTACCAGTTCTGAGCACCAGGTTTCATTAGTAGCACAAGAGGAAGCTATAAATTAAATTATGTAGGTAATTGTAAGCTAAATAATAGAGCTGTATAATATTAAGATTGTTAATCAAATTAATATGTTCTGATGTCTTGAGGCAGATTTCCAACAATGTAATATTGTGAAAAGTTTATAATTTAATTTACAGAGGTAAAGTGTCAAATATTTTACATTCATCATAATTGACATATTTCAAGCCCTTTTTATTGTTGATGCTGTTTGAATAGTAATTTAAGTCCTATATTTATTTATATATAAAATATTCTAATTTAAGTCTGATCGATGTTAAAACAAAAATGAATGTGAATCTTTTTTTTAATTATGAATACAAATTATTTTTTTACATAATGTTCTATTTTTTAATGTGGCATATTGTTACAGTATATTATTTATTTAATAACTTATTGTACACAGATTGAGTATAACAAATTGTTTAAAGAGCAAATGAGGGGAAAAGAAGGTAAATATAAAGTATGTAATAACAGCTTGTTATACAATTAATGGCCAAAGTGAAGCAAAGAACTGCACAATGCAAAACAGATGAGGGTTTCCTCTGTCAAGTCCATTAATGTCCTGTAACGGGACACCTCAAAGGCTGTGATTCCACTTAAAACCTGGGTACTACACTTTTAGATGTTTTTGTGTGTTTTTGTATGCAAAGAAAGCATGAGAAGTAATCTAAAATGAACAAAATCAGACATTTTTGTACATTTTTTGAAGCTACAGCTCGTCAGTCAAATGATATTTACAATGTTATGATTACCACTCAAAGTTTTCAGAGCACTGATATAGAGTAGTGATTAAAAACCTACTTTATAGGTGTCGGAGTAGTTCTATTGAATTAATAGGCACCTGGCAGCCAATCACAAAAGAGCATTTCTCAACTCTGGGGTATAATAATAAGCTGCCAGTTACTGTTCTCTGGTTCTGTGTATACATTTGTCTGATAAGTGCTCTATAGTTTCACACAGCATTTATGATTTGCACAGAAGTGTTTATTGGGTTTTTATTTATCATGATGGCAGTAACACATCACTGCATTGACCGCTGTTAATAACAATCGTCTCCAGGCCTGACATGGATCATTAGCTCACCCCAGTCAAAGAGAGAATAGAAGTGGGGTAATAATGCAAAGCCCTGACAGTGCACACACAGGCGGTATGATAACAGAAGGTCATCTTCAGCACAATTCAGCTTTCTGTTTTCCTCTCTGCTGTCGATTTCATTCACCTTAGTTCCAGATGTGATGCCAGTATCGCCTCTTTCCTGTCTCTAATACTGTGACTGGGTTTTCCACAGAGGATCAAAGGACGTCCCCCATGAATGTGCCGTCTCCTCTGTCCAACCAGAATGGTGTGAAAAGGAAAGTGCGCACCAAGAAGAAGAAGGGCACCATCACTGCCAATGTGGCAGGAACCAAATATGAGATTGGTAAGAAACCAAAGCCCACACCTTACAAGAAGTGAAAATAATGAGACTTTCACTAATGAAGCGAAAGACTGACATTAACACCAAAATATTAATGGTTTAACATTTAAAATTCACTTAAATGTAAGTCATCAATCTAGACTCAAACTGCACTGAGTAAATAATTTCAAATCGTGGTTTCTGATGCTGTATAACGTACTGTTCTATCTATAAAAGGTACCAAAGTATTGACAAATGTATGGCTTTCAAGGCTTTTTAGCAGCCTGAATGATTGATATAATTTTTTTGGTCAATCTGTATTTGCAGTTTGCCATTTTCTTTTACATTTGATGGATTTTTGTTGAATTATGTATTATATATGTTATAGCATAGTTATGTATTTGATGAATGTTATTTAAATAGGCAACAGATTTTATTAATTACATTATTATTATTATTAATATTATTTATTATTATTATTATTATTAATTTGGAAAATACTGGATGTTTTGCTTTAAAATGTAATTGGCTGTAAAAAAAAATGATGATTAGTGTACCTTCAAAAATGAGAATGAGAAAAAATTCATTTGTATTTAAAGTGACATATTTCAAGGTAATTTTTCATTTAATGTTGATACTGTTAGAATAGTAATTTACTGTAGCTCAGCAGTTTTAGAATAGTTTATGGGGGCAGCCATTGTCTGGTGGTTAGGGATCTGGTCTTGTCGCTGGTTCAATCCCCAAGCAAGTTGTAACTGAACTGCCCTTCAGCAGTATGCCTAACTCCCAGCTGCTCCCCAGGCACTGTGGAAGGGGCTGCCCACCACTTCAGTCACATGTTCACAGCCTAAAAAAGGGCTTGAAATGTCACTTTACGTGTAATGAATATAAAATATGAACAATTAGACTTTTTGTATTATTTATTATAAACAATTTCACAATATTCTCATAGTCTTAGATGCCCTAGCAGCTACACATTTTCAGATATAACAAAACAGTAAAGAAGCAAATTTTAGACATCAAACATTCCAAATTTCTTTCTGTTGCTTTGATGGAAATTAGTAACAATAGCAAAGGAAAAATGTTTTTCTTTTTCCTGGCTTAGACATATTGTGTACAGTAGTATTTGCTTATGCACACAGCATATCCACAGAGAGTGTAATTAAGATCCTGGAAGATTTAGCAGATCGTACTCCTGCTCTGGGATGTGAAAGCGTTCTCTATTACCACCATAGTGGTTAGTTATTAGCATGTCATGTTCGTGCCCTTTTCACAGGACTTGCCGTGGCTGCTTCCTCAAACACACCGACACAGAAACAAACAAAGATTTACCCATCAGCACTGTCACGTCCCTCGACATCACGCTAATTGGACTTTAAAGTGCTCTAGTCTAAGTGGTAATGACACAATGAGGTTTATCAGCTGAATTTGGTTTATATTGCAGCCGTAGAGATCACATTACAACCAAAACAGGTTTTAGCACCAACATTCTTGGGCTAATTAGCTAATTGAGTCAAACATGTGCTTGAAGTACCACTTTAACTACCAAGAACAATCGAGGATGGAGCAAGTTATATGTTTTTTGAGGCAAAAGTGTGATTACACAACATTAGCTGTAGCATCTTTAAGCTTTTGGAGAGCAGGAGAAATAACTAATGCCCTGTTTCGTTAGGGCATATGAATTTTTCATTAGTGGCTTAATAATGAATAGTCATTGGATTAATATCCAAATTTGTACGCCACCTATCTCAGGCTTTCAGCCACCACCGGGATTTGAATATATTACGGGCCATTCATTTATCTCTTTGAAAAAGGCATTTCTGCAGGCGACATGGCACCTGGTGCAGTGGTGGTAAATATGGTTTTTAAACATTTCATCCACAAGATCTAATGCTCTCGCAGCTGCAGTCACACTACTTGCACTTATAATGGAGGATCATCTGAAGATGTGATGGAATGGCTGGACTTTGTTATTGTTTTTTGTCTTATTCTCCAAGCAGTCAGAAATATGCAGTTTCCTTTCGAATAACAGACAGTATAATTAGTGTGCACCAAAAATAAGGAAACATCTTTATTAAAAAAAAAACTTATTTTTATATTATGACTGATAATTACCACAAATATTTGGGTCTTATTTTTAGCTTGTGCAGTGGGAAGAGGATATCACAGCGTCCTCTCCAGGAAACTTTGTAATGGCCGACAGCAATGTACGTTACATTATGTTACATTATTTTACATTAAAATAGTTATTTGTGAAGTATCTGTATCGACCACAGTAGTATCTGGAAAGTCTGTATTGTTCACAAAATCCGCAGTGCTATGTGCGTAAATTAAAATAACATTTATTTCAGTATTTACAATATAAGGCTCTAGGGTCCCAGGGACCCCAAACAGAACATACGGGTAAAGAAAAAAAAGCTTTAAGAATAATGTTGATAAAAGTTTCCACAAAAAATGTTGTTGCTGTTGTTCAGGACTAACAGTTGCTCAGCCGTTATGATTGGTCAGGACTGATGATTTGTCCATCTGTTCCATTTACAGTGAAATGTTTCACTTGCCTCCAGATAGGAGACCACCAAAATTGTGGAGCGCTCTCTCCATGCTGTGAGACAGCGGCGTGTGACACTACGAACTAACGTGCAACACAGTCTCTGCGGTGGTTTAGTGGATGTGTGACAGGAGCAACAGTACAGTTTTAGTGCTAACCGGCTCTCCATTTAGCTCAAACTTGTGGAGTACACCATACTGGGGTCAGATTGTGTTCAGATCATGTTCTCACCATAAAGCAAACCACTCCAGAGTTTGTTTGGGACCGGACCGAGACCACCTTGTCTCGTGGATCTCGGTACGTTTTGTTTGATCCGCACACGAGTGTGACTACTGTTTTCACACTTGACAAAACAAACTGTACCATGGGAGCAAATGAAACAGAGTCCTAAGTATCTCTGGGTCTTGTTCATGAGTGAGGGTAAGAAGGAGAGGGAGATTGAGTTTACCTGTCAGTCTATGTTCCAGCCCTCACTTGGTCTACTTTGGGTAGTGTGCAAAAGAACGTGATCACTAATACAAGTAACTGAAAGGAGCCTCCTCCGCAGAGTGTCTGGCCTCTCCCTTAGAGATAGAGTAAGGAGTTTGGGAGACTAGGAGTACAGCCGCTGCTCCTCCATGTTGAGAGGAGCCATTTGAGGAGTTCCAGGCATGTCTAGACTCCAGGGAAGACCTAGGACATGCTAGAGAGATTATATCACTGAGCTAGCCTTGTAATCCTCCCATATGAGCTAGAAGAGATGGATGGGGAGAGGGAAGTCTGGGCCTCTTTGCTTAGGTTGCGACCTGGACACCGGATAAGTGGAAGATGATGGATGGATGGATGTTTCACTTACAGGAATCAAGCTAAAGACTAAATAAAAGACTGATGAACATGAATCCACACAAGCTGCTAATTTAACAGATGATAACAACATACAGTGTCTGCCTAAAACAAACATACAGAACAGTGTTCCTTCAGTTTTACCTTTTGCAAAGAAAACTGGAAAAACCCAACCAGCTTTCTATTTAAAGTTTTTTTTTTTACTTATTGCAAATTGGTGGTTGATCAGTGCTTTTACCATTATGAAAGTTTTAGTGTCTCAAGCTGTGTAAATAGAGCATATATTGCTATAATGTGATAAATAATTGACATGCGGCTCATTTGTTCACAGTTCGCATTGCGATCGGAGAGTTGGCCTTCCATAAAACTAGAGATGATGATGAAACAGCAAACCTCATCTGGAATGACTCTGCTGTACAGCATGAGAAAATTGCTGAGCTCAGGAACTACCAGGTACAGCTTCATCTACACATGTCAGCTTGGCACAGACTTGAGTGAAACAGGGTGAGTCAGTGATACCTTGAAGGTCATGTTGTATTCACCTGTGGAATGCCGTGTCTCTGACTCTAAAGTGCAGTGTCATTTGAGGTAAACTAAGAGCAGAGTGTCCATGTGCCTGAGGGTCAGTGCAGCTGGGAATGTTGCTCTGTGAGGACCAGATTATTCATGGCTGGGGTTTCCTTCACTCTGCTACCTGTGTGCACACTAAGCCTGCACAGAATCATCTGCTGTAAATTCTTATTGTGAAATTGACCTTTGAAGTACTAAAGACTGCAATATGCAGATGACCCCTGTTACCAATCCCAGTGCACACCTACCTTTTGTTGGTCAAAACACTGCCTATATCAATGAATTTGACGCCTGAATTTGAATTTAAGATAAGATAGCCTTTATTGTCATTGCATAGTGTACAACAAAATTGAGCAGCAATCCTAAGGTGCTTAAACCTACAGTACTAAATAACAAATTAAAGAAAAACTATAATACACAAATTAAAAAGACACTAGATGTATAATAAGCATACAGTGGATATAAAAATTCTACACACCCCTGTTCAAATGCCAGGTTTTTGTGATGTAAAAAAATGACAGCAAGACAAATATTTTCACAACTTTTTCCACCTTTAATGTGACCTACAACCTGTACAATGCAATTGAAAAACAAACAGAAACCTTTAAAGCAGAAAAATATAAAATAAACTTACAATAACCTGGTTGCATAAATATGCACACCCTTAAACTAATACTTTGTTGCAGCACCTTTGGCTTTTATTACAGCACTCAGTCTTTTTAGGTAGGAGCCTATCAGCATGACACATCTTGATCTTCAGATCACCCCACAGATGTTTGATGAGATTCAGGTCTGGACTCTGGCTGGGCCATTCCAAAGCCTTAATCTTATTCTGGTGAAGCCATTCTTTTGTTGATTTAGATGTGTGCTTTGGGTCTTTGTCACGCTGAAAGATGAAGTTCATCTTCATCTTTCCAACAGAAGGCCGAAGGTTTTGTGCCAACACTGACTGGTATTTGGAACTGTTCATATTTCCGTCCACCCTGACTAAGGCCCCAGTTCCAGCTGAAGCAAAACAGCCCTAAAGCATGATGCTGCCACCACCATGCTTCACTGTAGGTATGGTGTTCTTTTGGTGATGAGCAGTGTTGTTTTTGCACCAAATATACCTTTTGGAATTATGTCCAAAAAGTTCAACGTTGGTTTCATCAGACCATAACACATTGTCCCAGATGCGTTTGGGAGATTTCAGATGTCTTTTTGCAAAAGTAAGCTGGGCTTGGATGTTTTTCTTTGAAAGAAACATATGAACATACATATGAAGAAGACGGGAGATTGTCACATGTACTGCACAGCCAGTACTTGCCAGAAATTCTTGCAGCTCCTTCAGTGTTGCTGTCAGCCTCTTGGTAGCCTCCCTGACCAGTTTTCTTCTTGTGTTATCATAAATTTTGGACGGACGTCCTGTTCTTGGTAATGTCACTGTTGTGCCATGTTTTGATGATGACAGTCTTCACAGTGTTCCATGGTATATTTAATGACTTGGAAATTCTTTTGTAGCCTTCACCTGACTGATATTTTTGTATAATGAGATCTCTCTGATGCTCTGGCAGCTCTTTGCGTACCATAGTAAGTAAGTAAATTAGTAAGTAATTTTTATTTATAGTGCACATTTAACACCAAAGTGCTTTACACATAAAAACATTCACATCACTACATCAAAAATAAAAATAAAAATAAAAATAAATAAATAAATAAATAATAATCACACACATGGCCAATTAAAAGCCAAACTTTGCCATCCAGAGTTTAATCTCACTCAGACACTCATTTAGCCGTTTAAGTGAACATAATTCAGTGGACTTAAGTGGGACATAAAGCTGAGTATCATCAGCATAACAGTGGAAGAGGATATTATACTTCCTAATGATACTACCCAAAAGCAAAAGATATAAAGAAAACAATGCCGGCCCTAATATTGACCCTTGAGGTACCCCATACTTGATGGTAGAAACAGGAGACATACAGTTTCCAACACTGACAGCAAATGTTCGGTGACAAAGATAAGATTTAAACCATTCAAGCACATCTCCACCCAGACCTACAGTGTGCTCAAGGCGAGCAATGAGAATGTTATGATCAACAGTGTCAAATGCGGCACTAAGATCCAACAATAACAGAATGGCACAAGCTCCTGAGTCGACAGCAAGCAACAGGTCATTTGTCACCCTTGTAAGAGCAGATTCGGTACTGTGTTGTGGTTTAAAGCCAGATTGAAACACTTCAAAAATATAATTTTTAGTGAGGTGATCCCATAACTGACTGAGCACCACTTTTTCCAACACTTTAGACATAAAAGGGAGTTTAAAGATTGGCCTGTAGTTACAAAGCATGTGAGTATTAAGATTGTGCTTTTTGAGAAGCATGTTTAACAGCATGCACAACACGATGGTGACATGCTTGATCGGATAGTCTCAATTTTGCCAATAAAATATTGCTGGAATCCCTTGCATGTATTGGAGGATTCAGTGGGAAAACCAGATAAGGGATTAAGAACAGAGTTTATTGTGCTAAACTAAACTTTGTGTTTGTGGCTATTTTTTGATATGACATCAGCGAAATAGCGGGTAGTGTCATCCAGCCAGGGTTGAGACCTAAACTTTATAGGCCTGATTTTAAAAGGTGCAACAGAATCAAGGATAGAGGAACAACTGCAATTAAAACTAGTAATTAGGTCCTCAGGTCCTGCAGGCATGAAGCACCCTAGTGAAAGACTATTTTGATAAGCTTCTGAAAAATCTATCACTGTATCAGGATTTATGGACCGATAGCGACAACTAGGAGCTCTAAAACCAGAAATCTGACAAGGTAGTGAAATGTTAAAAATGACTGGCCTGTGGTCAGAAAAAACAGCATCTTCAAGTTTAATGTTGCTGATATTAAAACCATAAGAAAGAATAAGATCTAGAGTATGACCCTGTGAATGTGTTGGACTACTAATGGACTGAACAAGATTAAAACAATCAAGGAGATACATAAAATCACTAACCAAAGGTTTAGTGGGACAACAGACATGTATGTTAAAATGTCCCAAAATAAGAAATCTGTCAGTGGTAGGCACAATCAAAGATAAAAAATTAGAAAATTCATTTATAAACCATGGCTTGTTCTGGATGATGTGGCTACAAAAATGTCAGGACAAGCCTACTAGAACAGCTGAACTTTATCAGAGGCATTATTATCAATTATTAATTGGTGACAGGTGTGTGCTGACGCCAATTTAACATGAGTTTGAATGTAATTGGTTAAATCTGAACACAGCCGCACCCCCAGTTCTAAAAGGGTGTGCACACTTATGCAACCACATTATCTCAGTTGTTTATTTTTACTTCACCTCCCTGAAAGATTTCTGTTTGTTTTTCAATTGCATTGTACAGGTTATAGGTCACATTAAAGGTGGAAAAAGTTGTGAAAATATTTGCCTTGCTGTCATTTTTTTACATCACAGAAACTTGCCATTTGAACAGGGGTGTGTAGACTTTTTATATCCACTGTATATACATAAGACATGTAGATTTTATACACAAAGTGACATTATTGCACAGGCCCGGAGTAGCTTAATGGATGTATGCATCTGTGTAATAAATGTA
>BRDA01005637.1:0-17336 GCA_036984385.1 Crenuchus spilurus | reverse complement strand
TCTCTGTCTCTCTGTCTGTCTCTCTCTCTCTCTGTCTCTCTCTCTCTGTCTCTCTCTCTCTGTCTCTCTCACTCACTCACTCACACACACACACACACACACACACACACACACTTCCTCAAACCTGTCCTCGGATCTATTTTTCTCCTTTTCCAACCTGTTCTTCATTTTTACTCTCTCCGCTTAATTTTTTCACTTTTCTTCATGTCTTTATTTCTCTTTGTATCTCCCTTGTTTAGTCTCCCTGTTTCTCTTTACATTTTCAAACTACCTCTCTCTCTCTCTCTCTCTCTCTCTCTCTCTCTCTCTTTTTTCAGACTTTCTCACGCACTCCCACCCCTTCATTCTTTCTTTCTTTCTGTCTTTCTTTCCTTCCTTCCACCTCGATTATTTCAAGATGAGTTTGGAGGTCTTTTTCTGTGAAAGCTGACACAAGCCAGGCCTGGGCTTTTTCTTGCCGTGTGGAGTGAATGAATGGAAGTGATCTGCATCAGAGAGCGTACACAAACAGAGCTCCATTTGAAGGCTCTCTCAGACACGACCGTTTGATCTCCCGGCCGTCTCCGCAGCCTCCTGACGGCCATTTCCCCCTTGTTGCAACATGCAGTCTCAACCTGCATGCAGCACATAACTACAAACACGTTCCCTCGAAAGAAAACAGAAAATGAGATTTTTATTAGCTGTTTATTTTTATCATTTGTCTATTATTCTATCATAGCTATTAAATAAGCCAACTTAGCACTCATTCAAGCCAGTTGAGTCTTTTGTTATATGTCAGATAGGATAAACAGACGGCAGCCACGCTGAAATATGAGCAAAAGCATTTTTAGGCAATGTCCCTCCCACTGAAAGTTTCATACTTCTTTTTTCAGAAGGCATCGTGAATGTTGTTATGCATGCTTTGTGCGCATCAAGAATTCATGCATGAAACAGAATTTTCAGAACTGTCAAACTTTTATTTTTGCACTTACATGGGATTTGTCACTGTGTAATCATGAATTATGCAATAAGTGCACCATATTATCAGATTTACTTTTGGCCATATTTTAGTTCCCCTCTGCGCATTTACCATTAAGCTCCTCCATTCGACTCCTCTGGTTTTGATTAATCTACACAGCTCACTCTTCTGCATTTCCACAGCTTAGCTAACTCTAGATGGCAGTGTTCAGCTTTCCCACGTGGTGTTGGGGGGTAGATTTATTAAAAAATGATTACAGAGATCCATTCATCTGTCTGTCTTTATCTACACCTGCAAGGAAAGCTAGATTACTTTTTTACTGTAGCTCCACAGAAAACAGACACCTTCAGGATGGGCAGTGGAAGAGCTGCAGCCGACGTTTGGTCATTTATCACTGGCAGAGGGCATCTGTTTGTGTGTGTATGTTTGGCATTGACTGTGTGTGTGTAAAGAAAGCCTTCCCAGTCTTTTGGAGTAGGTGACCTGAAGGGCTGCAGGCTGGCTGGCTCTCTGACCCTTAAAGTGCATGACGGTGGCTATTGGGTTTCAGCTCTGGAATTAGCCACTCGAAGTGCGACAAAAAGAACAAAAAAGTGATTGATAACGATGTGAAAGGGGAGCCGTAGCTGCCTGCTCATTCTCTCCGATTTGCATTGCAGCGGTCAGTCGGCCGATCTTTCAGTTACCCACAAGCATTTTGGCTCCGGAGAGTAAAAAAATCGGAGAAAACAATGTTTGTTTATTCTCATGTGGGCACGGTCCGGCCTACTAATATTACTGAAGGATTAATCATGCTGAAGGCTTTTAAATACCAGCCCTCCAAATAATAATACAAACTATTCTCATATTCTAAAGTCATTCAGCTTAGTTTTTTTTTTTTTTTTGTCGAGGCATAAAGAGCATTGATATATTTGTATATACTGTCTTGTATTTCTTTTCCTTGACACAACCATTAAAACAGAAATTCCAGCCCATGCCAAGCCTGCACGTTTCAGCTTGAAGGGCAGCAATCAAGATCGTTAGCACACGAGTACATCAAAGTAAACTCGAACCAAATGGCTGATACATGTGGGACTAATCGCGCAGAGAAATTGAATCATTGAGGCTTCATCTTTCATTGCTGACTGCAGGACCACTGACAGGTTATTTATGCATCAAAGCCAGAGATATTCAGGTGGGGAGGTGGAAACTAACGACTGAGTCAATATAGCTTATTCCTAAGCACACTGTTAATTGGACTGAATTGTTTAGAAATGCAGAACGAGGGAAAAAGGCTTTTCTTTTTGTTTAAACTGCTGCCCATTTCCATGGACACACATACTCTGTCCACATTCGAAATCACATTTTATTTTAATTTATATCACAAAACAGAAATGGCGTAAAGCTTTTTTTTTTTTTTCTCTTCAAAGAGTCATTTTTATTGAAGACACTTCTGAATGTGGCCCTTAAGGCTCCTGTCAAAGACCCTTAAGGAAAAGAGCAGCACGGTTTTAGTGGCTACAGGGGTTCATTAACCCTTGAGTCTCTCAGCCTTGCTTAAAAACCAACCAACACAGAGCCGTGAATCAGAGTGAAAAATGAGCCTGGCGTCCGGAAATCAGTGACAGCTCTTTTTCTCTCTCTCTCCCTCTCTCTCTCTCTCTCTCTCTCTCTCCTTCCTCCACACAAGGACCTGCAGTAGAATGTGCTTTGTATGAGCTCAGCCTAAATTATTCAGAAAAAAGAGAGTTAACCTGCTAGGGCCAGTGTATAGGTCACCTCAGTTCATATTAGTTTCTTCATACGTCATGATAATTTCACAGCAGTAACTCGCAACACATTGTGAGATGTATGAATTATAAATTATAAGCACATAACTTGAAAAGAAAACTCATAGTAGTACAAGGCAGAAGTGACTGATATGAGTGTTAATTTAAATCACAGTAAATTGTATGTTATGGCAGTAATTATATATATATATATATATATATATATATATATATATATATATATATATATATATATATAAAACCAATATTGTAGATATTGTGGTTATTGTATCAGTATAATGTTATTCTCTTAACACACACACACACACTAACGATTGAGTTTAATGTCTCATTGCTCTCTGAAATGAAAGTATAGGAGTAAAATAAGAACTCATGGAATCAATTTACAGACCAAAATGTGTCTAAACTTTGGACACAAAGTAGCTCCTTTGTCAGATATAACAGCTGAACACACTTGTGTCATTCTTTCTACAATAGACATCAAATATTCTTCAGACAGTTCTTCACAAATCTGCTGCAGAACGCCACATAAATGTTGGCTCTTGTAGGTTTGCTTTGCTTTTCACTTCATCCCAAAATCAGCTGGATGGGGTTTAAGTCTGGAGACTGTGCTGCTGCTCCATGTTTTCAAGCAGACCATCTTGTTCTTTTTTTTCTGAGGTAGTTCTGGCAGAGCTTGGACTTATGTTTTCGGTCTTTATCTTGCTGTAGGATGAATCCCTGACCAACTAGGCACATACCTGTTGGTACTGCGTGGCACTGCAGAATGCTGTGGTAGGCATGGTGTCTCAGGCTGCCTCTTACTCTGTAGGAATTAGTAGCAGGAGCTTTCAAGGCTTGATCACCTCCATTACTGCAGAACAGCTTTTACCTGTTAACCTGCTGGACTCTGTTGGTATTGCAGACATTCTTATATAGTCTGACATGCGCTTATTTTTATTTTTTTACAAATTACCTCCATGTAAAATTATTTCACCCAAAGTGTTACATAGGCTTTTGTTCAGCACAAACTCGGCAACAACAGTATCAAAACAGTAAGAGTGTCATAAATCTATATTTTGATTAAATCTGCTCTAAACTTAGACTTTCCAAAAACCTGTTTTCAGATGTGCTGATGTATTGTGAAAAAACACTCAACATTTCTAGTCAAGACTTTTGAGCTCAGAACTGAATAAACAGAGGTGTTTGGCTACACACTGGTCATTACAGTTTTTAGAAGTTGTATGTGTTTTTATTTCTAAAGGTTAACAAATGTGAGGTGACATGTTTTACTCATTCAGTGGTTCCTAGATTGAATATTTATGAGAGAGGTGAGAGGTGAGTCTTGTAGTTCACCGCTTACCTTTGTATCATTTCAAACTCACTTTAATAGCAGCATTTTTTTTTCTTCATTGTTCTCTCTTACTGTTTGTTTTTATGTCCTCACTCATCCTCAGGTCTTTTTTATTGTTTATAGTTGATCTTTCAAAATATTTCTCTCTGCGTGGTCTAAAAAGATTATTATTCCCTATTTAAGTTTATGGGTCTGTCTGCACGCTGGACAGGCTTTATGACATTAAACACACCCATTTTGCATTACTTATGACCTTTGAAAACACCTATTTTACATAAGCCCGTTGTAAACCCATACCTGTTTTGTTAGAGCCTGTATCTACTAAAACACACCTGTTTTGGGAGAACCTGTATCTGTAAAAACATTTAACCTTTTTTTTTGTGTAGTCATGGAACGAGTCAAACTCCAGAGCCCTGCGTGTGGACCTAAAGTTCCTCATTCTCATAATGACATAACTTGCATACAAGCTTTGCAGCAGTTATTAAACAATTCATAGCAGGCTGTGAATGAAAAGTAGATTAATAAGTGAATAATAAGCTTGCAGTTTCAGGGGTTAAAAAAGGAGCCGTTACATGTCTGACATGCTAAATCTGCGGAACTCCTGGGTCGCCGAACTTGATGAGCCGCTCTTTGTTGCTTTGTGAGGCGGGCCATCTGCAGGGCAACTTCTCTGCAAGGGGTAACGTTGCATGGCTCAAAGCAGCTAGAAAGGGTTTGGGGGGAGATGGGGAGAGAGAGAGAAAGAGAGAGAGAGAGAGAGAGAGAGAGAGAGCACTACTGCTGCTAGGGTTACGGCTGGTACAGTAAATTCATTGATTTAGCCCACTGTTGCCAGCCCCTCCTATTATTCGCCCCCGGCGTTCAGTTGTGATGTAAATATTATCTTACAGCTCGCTTCTAAGCCGGGCACACATCAGTAAGCACCTTTGTGAGAGGGATTAACATTCAGCCAGGGCTAGATTTACCCAGGGCCTGGCGAGGGCTTTGCTTCTGATGCTGCGGCGGAGGAGGGGTGCAGTTGGACTGCTCTTTTTTTCCAGCTGTGCTTTCCTGTCCACTCTACGCTGCACTGGTCCCAACTTTTCCACTCACTCCAAATTTAGTGGATTAGACAAGACATACTTATTGTGTGCTTCTTCACTGGAGATATGATGCTAATGCAGCTAAGAACTGTGGGGAGTGTCTAGAGGAAGGTGATATATCATCACTTATTATACTGGATTGAAATGATACACTGAGTTATTTAATTATAATTCATTTCCATAGTTATTATCTTTCACTGTCACCTGTTTAATAAATAACTCAAACATGTCAGTTTATAGTCTATGTTGAGCTGTAGAGTTACTGAGTGGGGAGAGACAGGAAGCAGGACATGCAGTCAGCTAGTTTAGTATAAAATGGGACAAATTGTTCATCACAGTTATTTACTAGTGCATCTCCTCAATTTAGAATATTGTGAAAAGTTCATTTCTGTTAATAATTCAGTGTAAAATGGTAAACATTCATATATTTTATATTCTTTACACATAAAATGATATTTCATGTCTTTGTAGTTGTAATGTTGATACTGTTTAAATAGCAATTTACTCCAAAATTAAATATTCTAATGATGTTAATAAATATATCATGTAATTATGAACACAAATTAATTTTCATGGTTTGAGGTGCAGTTATGTGGAAATTAATCATAAGATAAAATTTCAGAATTTTATCAGCCCTGGACACATGATATGCTTCATAATAAACATTTTCTTATTAAGTTATTTAATTTTATTATTCATTTGTACTTATTTTTTGCTACCAGTTAAGGATTTTGCTTCAAATATGCCACATTTTTATGGAAAAAAGTGTTAAAAAATTAAATAAGATTTTAAAAAAATTGTTCACAAATCTTTTACTGATGATTGAATAAATCCTCTTAAGATATTACAGTCTGAGTTTGATCTACCCATTTTACTCAGGTTTATAGATCTTTTATAGAAATTAATATCTGAGGTTACTTAACAGCTTGAGGCAAGTATGTGAGGAGGACGATTAGATATGTTTCTTTTTAGCTATATTAGCATTTTAGCTCCAGAGTAAAACTAAATAAAGTTTGGACCTTAAAAATATTTTTGGCTAAAGGGTTTAGAGCCTTGGTCCATATTCCAGTCTGGGGTTTGGTAGACACTGGTAGGTAAGATGCTACATCGACAGTTCCAATTCCAGAAATCACACAATCCAGAATCAGAAGGTCATTAATTAAATACCCTGTAGAGGAAGTGCAAATGTTTTTGTATTCGTGGTTGCAGGATTCAGATTGTTGTTAGGAGGAGATGGATATCACTGCTCTGAATGCCTGTAATTATATTAGATTAGATTCAACTTTGTTGTCATTACATATGTAAAAGTACAAGGCAACGAAATGTAGTTTAGCATCTAACCAGAAGTACAATAAGTACTCAATGCAGGATGTACAGATACAGTATATACAGAATATAATCAGAGGTATGGAGAAATATACATGTAAGTGTATTTTAGAGGCAATGTATACATATTATACATGTGGAGTAGAAATACTATAAACATGATTACAGACGTAATAGAGAAGAAGCATAATATACAGATGGAGTAATTACTGGTTGACTCGCAATAGAAGGGTTAGATATGTGTATTTCAATTGTATATGCAGAATGTGTAACAGTTGTGATGTAATATGCAATTTACATACAAAGTACAGAAGATACGAGGATTGTAGTGCAGATGTGCAAGTGCACACGGTGAGCAGAGTTCAGTTTGGAGTTCAGGGAATGCAGCAGAAGATGGAGAAACACTGGAGTTAAACTTGTTTTTTGCAGTTTTCTTTTGTTTCTTATATGTTGTTACAAAATAAAATCGGGTCAGCACCACTGTGAATGTTGTAGAAGAAGGTGTCAGATGGTTGTGCCTTAGCTTTGGCGCTGAGAGGCGTGCAGCCCTTTGAGAAGTGCCACTTCTACTGTTATTCGACCTCGCTTCTTTTTTTTCCTTCTTCTTCTTTTTTTCCCGTAGCCAGCAATTCAATCAGCGCGCTGCATCGGTCCTTTTGTTACACTGAACAGCTCTCGGGCCATCTGGAGAGACAGGGCAAAGGATTGATTTTGGCATGTTACAAATAACACTTGATACCTGAATTCAGTGCCCCTGACAACTGTTTACCTTCTAAAAAGAAAGGGGGCCATTATTATGAGATTGCGGAGGGTTTGGAGTTGTGGTGGTGGTGGGGAGCTTGGTGGGGGTGTGCTGGGGGAGGTTATGGACTTTGGTGGCTCCGCTCATTAGGAGAAAGCACGATCCACTCTCCAGATATAGTAGATTCTCTTTCAGTGTAAGCATGCAGTGGAGATGGCACGCTACTTCCAAGCAATACTCCCACAGTGGGCTATGAAGGAGGATGCTGACTGCAATTGGGAAGCAGCACTTTAGCTGAGTGCAAGCGAAAGGGGATAAGTGACACAGAGAGAGAGAGAGAGAGAGGCTGTGCTGTCTGACAGTAGATGCTAACATCTTATCAAGTGACAGCTTGTCTCGGCCCAACAGGATGTAAGTGCAGACAAAGGTCAAAGATCACCTTGACCCCCACCCAAACTTGCCCCGACAAAAGTGTCTCCTTTTACCTCTTGTCTGTGAAATGAAGCAGGGAAAAATACGTAGATAAAAGTAGCTGTAGTTATTAACCCCTTACAAGTTGTGAGTTATTACTTCAGTACTGTGACAGTGTTGAAGTGCAAAAATATGTTGTGGCATTACAAATATGTGATTACATCACCTAATTAAGTTGTTTTTGGTTGAAAGTAGCCAAGAATTAGCCAAACGTCTCTCCATTCTCCAGCTTCCAACTCTAGTTAGGCATCAGTGTGGATACATTTAGTAATTGACCAATATCGGTTTTATTAATGGAAAATGCTGATGCTGATAGGTAGATTGCAGCCAGCGGCCGATATATGTGAAGATAGTGTATTGTGTTTTTGTTTCATATCTGAGAAAATATATAAAATAAAATATTTGTTGACTTGTGACATAAGGATACGTTTATCAGTCATGTTATTATGTCTGCGGAATCTTCACACTGACAGTACACTCTTCTACAGCAGCTACACTGATAAGACTGCCTGTAGAGTGGTGACACTGACACTAGGGGGAGCTCTAACATTGTTCTACAGCAGCTACATTTATAAGACTGCCTGTAGAGTGGTGACACTGACACTAGGGGGAGCTCTAACATTGTTCTACAGCAGCTACACTGATAAGACTGCCTGTAGAGTGGTGATACTGACACTAGGGGGAGCTCTAACATTGTTCTACAGCAGCTACACTGATGAGCTTTGAAGATGTGCCTGTAAATGTGACATTTTTTGTTTATCTGCCTCATCAGCAGGACAGTACTGAGCTGCTACCTGAACTGTGCTAAAACACATCACAATATATTGAGTACAGTCTTAAGGCTTGATGTTGGTAAAATGATGCACTTATAGTTTGTTCTCCATGGTGTTGTAACTATGTTTCTTATTGTGAATGGCATGTGAATGTTTCTGTGTGTTTGGCTGTGATACAATTAATCGGTCGATCACTAGATCCAGGTGTCATTTTTCACGATTTAAAGTTCAAAACATCATGAGAGCATTGAATCAAAAATTGAATGATTCATACTGAAAGTGAGCTGAGTGCTACACTCTTATTGTACCCCAGAGACAATAAATACTCTGTTCTGATTGGTTGGCAGGTGTGTATTCATATTAAAACGTTTACCGGTAATCACGTTTTGTATCCTCAGACTTGTGATAAAGTAGCTAAAACAGCCGCTAAGAACAAATGTAAAAAAAAAAGATATCTCTGTATTAAACACTCCCGTTATCTTTTCTTCTGTATACATAAATACACAGAAATGAGTGGGAACCAGAGTATAAATGGGATAATAGAGTTTGAAGTGTCTGCTTGTAAGAATTAATGGACTTGGCAGACCTCAACCTCAGTCGTTGATTTTGTACAATGGGATGCCATAGTGGCCATTATAGCTTAATTAATTATGTAGTTACATCTGTATTTGCATAGTGATTTATGCTGTTAATTGTATTTCCATTCTGGTATTGACAGATTTGAGTCTTTTATTGTGAAGAACAGATAATAAAATATCCTGTTTTCACACCTGAATCCACACTGTCAGCACATTTTCTCAGCGTGGTACTGCTGGGCTGTGAGCTAGAATTAATTATTATCAACTTCCAGCATGTCAACAATAGCTCATGAGTTTCTACAGTGTAGAAATGCTGTCTTTATAAAGCAACCTGGCTTCCTTAGCCCTTTAACATCCTCACCAGGAATGATTTATTTATTTATTTATTTATTTTGGTGGGGTCTATAAAAAGTTTTTTTTTTTTTTAACACCATACATATTTTTTGTTCAAATATACATCTCTACCAATCGGTTACGATGGCACTTTAGGACCAAATCAAAACACAAACCACAAGTACAATAGAAGACTGCAATAAATTGCTAACATTGCTCACGTTTGTGACTTTTTAGACAGATTTGCTTGTCTGTGTGATGGCACAACAGCACCAATGGGTTTTTTGGCATTTGATCCAGTTATCTCTGGTTATGAAGCATTGCTGGTTTGCATTCAAATGCAAGAAAATGTTGAATGTCTAGTGTCCCCTACTAGATGTTTTTAGCCTAACATACCTCTACTGATTGATAGAGATGGGACAGTCGGGTTCAATCCCTTCTTCAGTAAGATATAGGGACTCAAACATGCTCTACCTAATGGTTGAGCAGAATGCTAAAGGGTTAAAAACTGGATTTGAAATAACTTGTTCTGGTATCTTAATATTGTATTTTTTTATTTTTAATGAAGTCAAATTGATAAAACTGCCACGTGTTTTACTTTATGAAGACAAATTTTAAAAATCTGAATTTGAACATTGAAAGAAATCAAACATCTCCATCTTAAAAAAACAAAACAAACCTCTCACTCTGGTATCTCATTTCAGATCAATCGAGCGCCGAGTTTCGGGACAGATCAGAAGATTGATTATGATGTGAAGAAGGGGGTCTTGCTCAACGCCCTGAAACTGCTTAACATCAGGTAAGCTCTGCAGCTCCTCTCCACCTGGGCGTCCTCGAGAGCCTTCGCTCTTGGCTGTCCCGTTAGAGAGAGAGAGAGGGGAGGAAGTTCAACAAAAAGCACACGTTCAACCTCTGGATGTTCAAGGCTTCTGAATGTTTTAGGTCTCATCGATTCTCGTGATTTCTCCACTGAAGACCGAAACTCTTTGATGTGAGGGAGCAGCCCTAGTTATCTCGGGCGGTGCTGCCTGTGAGAGAACATTTTCGGACACACTCAGATTGAGGCGCTTGTTTATGCTTGTTTATTATATGTAAGAATCTGTGAAAGGGGGTGAATATTGCCCCAAGCGTTGCATTCTCTAAACCCACTTAGTCCTGCAGTTTGACATTTGGGGTTGGAGTTTCTGATGATTCTTGCAGCTTGTGTTCTTTTTACCTTTAAGTGCTTATTGGCTGGCTCTTGGGAGTTTGAACAAAGCTTTTATTTAATAAAAAGGGATTCAGTTTTCTATTATATGGGCCCTTTATACCATTAGAAGAAATATTTACCTTTGCACCTATAATTTATTCGTAAAAAAAAAACATTAAACATATGTTAGGGCTGCAGCTATCAGTTACTTTAGTAATCTTGTATTCTGTTGATTAGTTTTTAATTAATCGAGTAATCAGATAAATATTTTTGCTTTAGTAGTAAATATATAAAAACTTAAAATGAACACAATTTCCTTTTTTAAGTCTAATTTTTTATTGCTTAACAGTAACATTGTAATAATAAATATGATGTAATGTGTATTACAGGAAAATATGTAAATAGTTATTACTAATATTTATTACTACACCTAAATATAATACTATAAGTACATAAGACTGGCTAATGTACATTTATTTATGTTGAAGTGCTGCCCTACACCTGCTAACCATTACTCACTGCAATCTGAACATACCTGCTGGATTGGATTAATAAATATTAGGCTCCAGCTCTTAGTTTGACCTGATCTTCTGATTGCTGGGCATTTTATACATTTTATTTTGTCATTATAGTAATAACATCAATGAAGCTCAGCTTTTGCAACCATATTGGTTTACATTCTTAACTAGCCATTATGACTATTACCACTATTACTACTACCACTACTACTACACTGCTACTACACTACTACTACTACTACTACTACTACTACTACTACTACTACTACTACTACTACTGCTGCTACCACTACTGCTGCTATTACTACTACTACACTACTACTGCTGCTATTACTACTACTACTACACTACTGCTATTACTGCTACCACTACTGCTGCTATTACTACACTACTACTACTGCTACGACTACTGCTGCTACTATTACTACTACTACTACACTACTGCTATTACTGCTACCACTACTGCTGCTATTACTACACTACTACTACTGCTACGACTACTACTGCTGCTATTACTACTACTACTACACTACTGCTATTACTACTACACTACTAATACTGCTACTACTACTACATTACTGCTACTACACTACTACTACTGCTACCACTACTGCTGCTATTACTACACTACTACTACTGCTACGACTACTGCTGCTATTACTACTACTACGCCTACAACTACACTACTACTGTTGTTGGTACTTCTACCACTATTACTACTATACTACTCCTACTACACTACTACATTCACTATTACTACTACACTAATACTCCTACTATACTACTACTAATTTACTACTTCTACTACTACTTCTTCTGCTACTACTACACTACTACTAGTACTTTACTACCTTTACTTCTACTACTACAATTACTACTACTGCTATTACTGCTACCACTGCTGCTGCTACTACTACTACAATTACTACTATTACTGCTACAGCTACAGCTGTTAGTATTACTACAACTTCTACTACTCTTCTGCTGCTTTTTCTTCTGATGAAGCCTCAAGTTAAAGAATTTTCATCAATCATTTTTAGTAATCGAGCTTCTCAAGTGCCTCGAGGACTCATTTCAGCCCCAAGTGCATAAATAATCAGTCAAATTAATTGACTGACTATTGAATCTTATTCAACCAAGAATGTTATGACTGATTATAGTAGCTGTCGACTAGGCGACAGCCCTGGTGCACACATTGGTTTATCTCTTGATGTAGTGCACATTATATATAGCTGCGTGTACCTTAAGTGCTTATGTGTGGATTCGTAGCCACTGTGTGCACACGGACAGCGGTCCCCAGGCAGTACACAGAGCTGCGCTGATTGATCATCTCGGACCTGACCTCCAAGCTCGGACTGTCCTCCGCCTGGCTAAATATAGTCCGGCAGAGTAACAGTGGCACTACATCAGGACATAGGAGGAGGTGAATGCACAGCGGCTCACTGGATCACGTTTCAGGCGTAAACATATAAAGATGCATTGTGATCCTGTTGTCACATTGAATTCCTCCGTGTCTCTCCAGATGTTTAGCTCAGCCCTGCGGATCTCCAGCCTGAGACCTGATCCTGCCTGACAGGCAACGCAGTACAGCATTAAACAGCCACTATATCCTCAGTGACTGAGTGACCTATCGCTTCCCGTTTCCTCCATTCCGGAAAGTTAGCGTGTCCTCTTGAGTGCTGGAAAGCTGTAATACACCAGCTCTGTGGGTTTTTTTCCCCCCTTCTCACGGTGTCATGGGTCTAAAGAAAACTCAAAAGCATGAAGGCCTGTGTGGTAAAAAAAAAAAAAAATGAGACCAGTCCTCCACAATTCAGGACACCCAGTGACCCTAGGCAGCCTCCGCACAACAGCAAATTTAAAGGGCCAGTGAGTGAAGAAATAATAAAATAAACTGCTGGGTGCTTTCCAGCTTAAGCCAAATGAAAAATCTGCTGAGTTGGGCAAGTTTCAGTGCATTCCTGCCCTTTCTTACTTTGCTCTCCTGATGTATAGAGATACACTGATGCGCCAGTCTGTAGGTGGTGGTTGAACTAACATTTTGGAAGGTTAGAATCAGTTTTTCAGTTATCGTACTATTCAATAAAGAATGTACATATTTTGATGCATTTTAAGGCTGTTTAAAAGCAAATGTTTGCATTTACTCTGTATACAGTGTATAAAAGTGCATAAATGCACTGGCCATTTCATTAGGTACACACACCTTGTATCTAAACTCATTTGTACAGCCTGTAGTCCATCTGTTTTCTACTTTGTTCATCCTGTTCTGATCCACCAGCTTTCTGGGGGTCTTTTCTCAGCATTGCAGTGATGCTGACGTGGTGGTGGTGTGTTAGAACATGTTTGTAAACACCTCAGTGTCACTACTGGAGTGAAAATAGTGTCCGACCAACACAAACTGTGCTGAGCTGCTGTCTCTGACTTTACATCTACAAGACCATTAAGGTAGGTGTGTCTAATAGAGGACAGTGAGCGGACACAGTGTTTAACATCTCCAGCAGCTCAAACACACCACCACCACCACATCAGTGTCACTGAGAATGATCCACCTGCTCTGTGGGGGTCCTGATCATTGAAGAATATCACAACATACAGAGAAACAGTGCACCTGTATGCTCAGTGGAGATAAAATGGGCAATGAGTGTACTGGTGAGTACCTAATGAACTGGCCAGTGAGAGTAATTCCTCCAGTCACATTGTTGTATCTAAACGTCAAATAGAAATGATCCACCTTTACTTGGAAGGAAGTAATATCATAGTAATATATATAAAATACCTGAACGTTTTATCCTTATTAAGAGTTCATGTTTTGTTATGACTGTGGATTCATGTGTTCGTCGTTTTCCTACAAATGTAAATGGTACAGAACCAGTTCAGCAGGATCAGAATGCATTCGTTTTGTATGTTCAGTTTGTCATTCTTTTCGCTCACACAGAGCGAGTGATAAACGGAGGAACCTGGCCCAGCAGAAGGCTGAAGCTCAGCGGCGGCTCTACGGACAAGGCTCCATGAAGAAACTCTCAGCCGGCTCCTCGGAGTGGGAGAAGCAGCGCCTCACGCTGGAGCGGAGGAAAGAAGAGCTGGTACAGTCTATTGTCTGTTTTTTTTTTGCTCGTGGAAATTTTCTAAAGAAGTTCTTTCAAGGCACAAGTGTAGCTCTTGGTTGGCACTTAAGGGCGACAATGCCATATTTAATTATTCATGTTCAGTTATTACGGGGGCGATGCATTTCAAACTTTGAAGTGGCAGGTCGTCGAGACGGTGCTCTGTGCTCCAGTCCGTCTCTTGATTGGTCCTTTGGTCAAGCTTTATTGTATCAAGTGATGAATGAATGTAAAATTGCTGCAGGTAGGTGGTATTTTCAAAGGGCAAAGCGAGAAGCACATAAGATGGTGAGAGCGTGGGATCGAGGGTTGAGTGAGTGAGCATGTTCTAGTGTTTAGCAGAGATCAGTGACTATAATTGGAGGCACCCCGCTGCTCCGCTGCAAATTGACCAGCTGACCTTTTCACAATTACAGTTTTTGATGTATTAAAAGGGGAAAGTGGGAGTTAAATCCATATGAATTATGAATCGGCTTCCAGTATTAACAAGTGTAAAGGAGAAGCCAGTTTTGCATGCAGCTCTTTGTTCGCGCTCTAACTCTCCGACTTCATTAAGGCACCTCTAATGGGCTAACGAGCCGTTCGTTGTTAGTCGGAGTGGGCCTGGCTGCACAATGCTTCTGTGAAGGAGAAGCAGTATAGGGTCTTTTCATTTTCCTCCTCACCTTTTCTGTGTTTCTGTTTCAGAAAGAACGACTGGCCCAGGTTCGCAAGCAGATCTCTAGAGAGGAGCATGAAAAGCGTCATCTGGGGAACTACAGGTAGGAACAGGCTCAGAGCATCTCGTCCCGGGGGAGGCCTCTCCTGGGCTCAACTTACATTTACAGGGTCAGGTGAGGAGCAGGCACTCCCGGTAGGAAAACGGGCAGCAGCTCTGCACCACCGGGGTCAAGAGGAGGGGAAGGAGAAATGAGGCGAAGCTCCAGATGAGAAAAGACAGCAGTCAGGGCCTAAATTCTACACTCGTCCATATGCCTACACACTTAAACACACAGACACATACGCTCCAGGTATGTCGTGCTGAGACATCAGCAGCTTCTCTCTGACGTGAGGCCTCTGAGAACAAGGGTCATCAATTTTTAATACTCACCTGTCAGACGAGCAGATGCCCGTTTCGGAAGATGAGACGAGAGCCGTTTGACTTCTCATCTCTCGCTCATCGGTGAAGTTCTTTTGCCTAAAGCACCCATATCATGGAAAACTGACCTTCCTTTCCACGAACATATTATTTAAGGCTTATTTAAGTTTCTAAATGTACTTTTCACTTTGCAGTATATTTATATATATATATATATATATATATAGCAGCTCTGCTTGCTCATCCATAAGTCTTGTTACTTCAGACAGCAGTCAGTAACAGGGATGTTGTGCTAGTCCTGGCTGCTCCAATCCAATGCTTAAAAAAAACATAAACAAATAAACAATCATTTAATGTAGAGATTCACAGTATATATGAGGCTGATATAGTACTTTCTTATAAATAGATGAACTGTATTATTGTTATCGGACTCACATTGAAATTGATTGTACATACTGTAGTGGGGGGGTTTCACAGCTGCTATGTAAAAAGCTTAAGAAGGTTTGGGAAATGATCATTTAAAGAATGAAACATGACTTTTTTGATGCCTAAAAAGAACATAAAGGACCAAAACAAAACGGCTGAAAATGTAGAACATGGGCTCTTTAAAGTGCTCGTGCCACAACAGCGCCCTGAGCTTTATTACCCGGACCACTTCATGTTTGTTCTACTCAAACGCCAAAGCGTCTGGCTCTGCCTAATGAAGACCCTGCGATTGGGATGCGACATTGGGATTTGATTAAGGCACCCTCATTAGACGAGTCTCCTAACTAACCTTTCCCATTTACCGGAATGAAGTTCAGGTACGAGGAGCCCGCTTCAAAGAAGAGCCAAAGCCATTTAGTGTCTGTAGCATTTATCACACTGCTCGATGAGTAATTGTGACGAGTCACTCCGGAATAATGCAAGCACTTAAAAGAGCTCAGAGGAATGATGGGAAATGAAGCCGCTTCTTAAATAGGTCATTTTCTGGCTGATGTAATTGCTATTCCCTACATCTCTATCCTAATAAAAACACCCTGAAAAGATGCTGAAACATGAAACAAAAAAAAGTGCGGGAAATATATGGGTCAGGCCGAGATTTGAAACACACGGCATATGTACACGGCGAGAAGTGTCAAAAGCACACGCTGGTAATAGGGTCTCTTTTTTGCCAGCCATAATGCACATATGTAGCTCTTAATGGATTTGAGGGATTTATCCTGGGATCTTAACATTTACATTACTTGATCCCTTGATTATGCCTCGGCTGCCTGAGCGCCTAAAAACGTCAGAGAGACATACCTAATGCATGCCTCTGTTAACACGCTGGGAACCAGGGTGAACATATGTAAATATAGTAGGTATTACTTATCACTACCCACTGCCATGTTTTTTTTTTTTTTTTTGTTTATTTAGATTAATGTCCCGCCGTTGTTTTTATTACATGCTTGGGCAGAAGTCCTGAAGCCATTTAAAGATATATGACGTAGATAACGTTGGAGGTTTACACTCCCTCGTGTCCGAACATAAACATTAAACCTGTTAGTTTAGTCTTGGGTCTGGAAATCTTTCCAGCATTGCCTGTTCGTCGGGCCACATCAAGTGCTAATAGACATATCAACAAAAGTGCATTACTTTAATACCGAGGCCGGTGTGAAAAGAGCGAGAGAGATTTGTTTATCTGATATGAAAAACAGGCTATGTAGATCAAACCAGCCATCTCTCCCTCTTGTTCTCTCTCTCTTTCTCTCTCTCTCTCTCTCTCTCTCTCTCTCACACTTCTTTCTCTCTTTCTGGCTTTCTGCTTACAGACGTATTTACCCCCCAGATGACAAGCTGCTCTTGGAGAAGTATGAGGGTCTCCTCTCGGTTGCTTTTCAGACGTTCCTCGCCGGGCGAGCAGCCTCACTTCAAAAGGAAATGAATAATCCTCTGAAACGAATGAAGGCACGTACCTGAGTCTCAGCTGGCTTTCGTGCTTAGCAACAAACTCGCCTCTCTCTCTCTCTCTTTCTCTCTCTCTCTCTCTCTCTCTCTGTCTCTCTCTCTCTCTCTCTCTGTCTCTCTCTCTCTCTCTCTCTCTCTGTCTCTCTCTCTCTG
>BRDA01005634.1:7122-27122 GCA_036984385.1 Crenuchus spilurus | reverse complement strand
TCTTCATCCTGCTTCTGCTCTTGTTGTTTTTCTACACCTTCACTATCCTCTTCATCATCTTTTTTCATTCTTCTTCACCTCTTCATCATCATCATCATCATCATCATCATCATCATCATCATCATCTTATGTCTTTGTCTTAATCATAAGCACTCTCTTCATCATCCTCCTCCAGTTATTGTGATGTTACATTTATTTTATATGTGATCAATGTAACAGTGTAAATGTCCAGCTGTGATAGCTGTTGAAGTCCATTAAATCAACCACCACAAACAAGCTTTTTGCAGTGTTTAGTGATCAGTAAACAGTTTACACAAGTCAGGAGCAACAAGTGAAATATAACAGAAGATATACAGTAAACAGCTTCTGTTAATAATGATGGTAATAATAACAACAAACTTCTATTTATGCAGTACCATTCATAAAAAAATGCACTCAAAATGCTTCACATATGTACACCTCAATAAAGAGACATGAATAAAAGTATAGAAACATCATAAAAGAAAAGAAAATAAGTGACAAACATAAAATAAATACAAGTAAAAATCTATATCAGTAACATTAATAAACATTAAAGGATTAACAATAAAATGTAATGAAAGACTTTGTGAGCTGTGCTTTGGTACGCCCCACTCTTAGGCTCCCCCCACTGGGAGTGTAAATGGTACATTCCAGTAGGCTATAAAGGAGCTCCTGCCTGCTGTGTGTGAGAGTGTGTGAAGCTTGTTACCATGCAGCAGTGGCTGGAGTGGATGGCTGATACAGACTTTATCTCCTGCAGTAATGAACTGCTCAGAGACCTGAGGAATGTAGTGGAGTAGGTGAATATTCATGTTCATTCTGCTTTTAAGTAGAGTTTACTGACTAGGACTGTTTTTTTCGGAGCACATGTTTCTTTGCTCAGTGTGACTATAATGCTGCCTTGGAAGAAGAACAAGTTTGATCTGATTGAGGACGACAAGCAGTCGAAGCAGAAGGGCTATGCCGTGAGTCTGAACTACTCTGCGCTCACCTCCTTTGCCAGGTCGTGCCCAGAAAGTGCCCTGCACCGTGTGGGCAGCATGTTCAAGTCCAAGAGAAGGAAGGTAAAGATTACCGGTGAGGACCCCACATACACGGTCCTGTACCTGGGCAACGCCACCACCATCCAGTCTAAAGGGGACGGCTGTACGGATGTGGCTGTGAGCAAGATATGGGCCAAGAGTGACATGGGCAAGAGTGGCACCAAGATGAAGCTGACGGTCAGCTCCCAGGGCATTCGCATGGTGCATTCGGATGAGCGGGCACGACGCCCGGGTCACCTTTACCTTCTACACCGTGTCACTTACTGTGTGGCTGACCCTCGTCTCCCCAAGATCTTTGCCTGGATCTACCGGCATGAGCTGAAGCACAAGGCCGTTATGCTGCGATGCCATGCTGTGCTGGTGTCCAAGCCAGAGAAGGCAAAGGCCATGGCCCTGCTACTGTACCAGACGTCGGCGGCAGCGTTGGCAGAGTTCAAACGTCTCAAGAGGCGAGACGATGCACGACACCAACAGCAGCAGTTGGTCGGCGAACGCACTGTCCCACTGGTGCCACTGCGTAAGTTGCTGAACGGTCAGTGCTGCTACAGGCCACCCGTGGAGCGCAGCCGCAGTGCGCCTAAGCTGGGCTCCATCACTGAGGACTTGTTGGGAGAGGAAGCTGAGGAGAAGGCCTCAGCCCGCTTCCAGGGTGATGAGGTCCTGAATGGTGCCGGCCAGGCCGAGCTGGCGCAAATAATCAATGACCTAGGCGAGATGGCCATTGGGAATGACGTGCAGACCCTGCGGGCAGACCTCAGGGTGACCCGGCTGCTATCGGGCGAAAGCACAGGCAGCGAGTCGTCCATCGAGAGCAGCCCGGAGACTGCAAACCCGCCTCACACCGAACAAGACGGACACATGCAGGAGGTGGGCTGAGCGCGCCTTCTGTTGACAATCTGGCGAGATGTTTACAGTGACCCACTGGACAGAATTTGCCCGCTGGAGGGGTTTGTGCCACCTAATCCGTATGACTTGAAAGACAGCTGGGGTTTTACAGCTTTACGGCCACGATGTTTGGCTGGAGAGAAAACCACAGAACAAACTGCAGGTCTGAACTCAGAGCACGCTGAGACCAGGAGCAAGGAGGTGCTCTCCTCGGCTGCACAGCATCAGTGCTGAACTCCTACAGTCTGGACCCAACATGGTCCCACTTACAGTGCTGAAGTGATATTACTACACTGTGAGCTGTAACCCAACACTACAAGATAATTTAACACTGCGAGAGCTCATTCAGCACGACGGACTCGGCTGTGTACCCTGTACTTGTTTACCCAAATCCGTTTCCCTAAAGGAAATGAGCTTTTTTCTTTTTTCCTAAACACAGCAGCCCTGAATGATAACTCCCAGATTTGTAGTTTGAGGAAGACTCGCCTCAGCTGCCCTGACACTGCTAGCTACTTTCAGGATGTTCTGTTTTCTGTTCTTTTGCACTGTGCTGTAATTAAGTCATTCTGTTGATTTTGTACATACTGCTGTCTCCTTTTAAATGTTCTTATTAACATCCATGTTCTATCTTTGCTGTGCAAAAGAGAAACATCTTTGTAATGTATTGAGATGTAAATATCCAATGCATAATGTGTATTATTTTTTCAAGAGGTAAATGTGGTTTGTTTTGTGAACCTCACAAAATTACCAAATAAAAAAGCAAAAGAGCAGTACAGGGGATCTTTATAGGCTTTTTTATTCACACACTACAAAAATGAAACCTTAGCAACTGAAATGATCTCATATTAAGACAATAAATTAAAAAAAGAGTATTTCTCTCAGAATAAACTATAAGATTATGTCACTTATTTTAAGAGCAATGTTATTTAACCTTATTTTAAATACAGGGCCAGTCAAAAGTTTGGACATACCTTCTGGACAATCAGAGTTTTTTCATTATTTAAAAATGGTCTGCATTGTAGATTAATACTAAAGTCATCCAAACAGGCCATCTCTTGCTTTCTTGGCATTTTCTCAGTCAGCTTTATGAATGACTTGCATTTCTTGCCTCTTAATGTGTTTGAGACTTCAGTTGTGTGTTTACTTACTTAAAAGAATCTAAAATCTAAAACATGTTTTGGTTTGTTTGACACTTTTAAGTTTACTACATGATTCCTTATGTGTTCCTTCATAGTCTGGATGACTTCAGTATTCATTTACAATGTAGGATAATAAATAATAAAAACACTGTATGAGAAGGTGTGTCCAAACTTTTGACTGGCACTCTGTTTTGTGTCAGTATATAAGATATTAAATGAGGGATTTTTTTACTCATTACGATCTTTGAGATGGAACATATTTTGCTGTTTATTTGTCGTAACACCTGTATTCTAAGTGCATATCTTACTAAGACACTTAAATGAGCAAAATAGACTTAACTTGAGTTTCTGTCTTATTTTTGTGCCTGGCACCATCACTTTTTGATGCTTGTATCACATTTAAAATGCTCTATTTACATATTTTACTGGTATTAAAATGCTCAGGTGTGATTTGCTTAATATAAGCATTTTCATACATAGTTAATATAGTTTTATACATTATGATAATAAGAGTGATGCCAAA
Source organism: Crenuchus spilurus (assembly GCA_036984385.1). Classification (NCBI taxonomy): domain Eukaryota; kingdom Metazoa; phylum Chordata; class Actinopteri; order Characiformes; family Crenuchidae; genus Crenuchus; species Crenuchus spilurus. The sequence continues at coordinate 23,511 of BRDA01005634.1, read as the reverse complement.
AATATCAATACTGTGAAAAAGGTCATTGTTATTGTATTTTAGAAAGATAAACATTATAAATATATAAAATATTTTATATTAATTACATTGATTAGTGTGAACTAGCTCATGAAAATGTCATATAATTAGAATATTTCAATTTGAGTTTGAATAAATTACTATTTAAACAGTATCAACATTAACTCTGGTGTAGTCTTGGCATTCTGTATAATCACCTTGTGAAACTCACAAAACCCTTCAAATAAAGCAGGTTAAGTGAATTTTAAACCTCAAAATCTATTTTGGATGAAGAAACAATATGTCACTGATTAAAGACTTTGTGAATATCTGGGTTTTACATCTTTTACAGTGCAGAAAGATTATATTTCATCAGCGGACACCACTTATTTACATTACAATATACCTGACATTTCTTTACTAAAAGAGAAGTTACTTCATTATTTATTTATTTATTTATTTATTATTATTATTATTATTATTATTATTTATTATTTATAAAGTCTAAGCATACATTTTCTAACAAGAGACATTTTATCAAGTTGAAAAAAGTTAATTCCGTTTTTCTCTACTAGCAAACATAGTGGTGGGTCATTTTTGATGGGTTAAAACCAATGGTGTCCTGGAGGGCCAGATTCCTGCACAGTTTGGTGATATTCCTTATCAAACACACCTGATTCAGCTCAGTAGGTTTGACACTCTTGAGTAGTGTCAGAGCTGGACACCCCTGATTTAAATAAAAAAACAAAGAAGTTTTGGCGCTATACAGTATATGTAATGCATATAAATATGACAATTTTACTTAGATTCTGAACAAAAATGATAGTTCTTCATGAAATCATAGTACAGTGGAACCTCAGTTATAATTTTCCTGGTTATCATACAATTCGGTTTTCGTCAAACTTATTCTGGGAAATTTTGTCCCAGTTATCATTCATCTGCCCAGTTTTCGTCGGTGTGCCCACGTGACACGCTGCTAATTATGTGAAAACAAAGCATCCACCCACATCTTCATCACTCACCCATGCGCTCGTCATTCATTCTGGTTTTGTTTCTTGTTTCCTGTTGATAACGCTCAAAACAAACTGAAACACATCACACTAAAGCAACGGCATGCAGCAGTACCGTCTGCAAACAGGTGCGAAAACAAATCGAGAACCCCAAGAACAGGTGTACAAAACAAAGGCTGCCGGCTGGACCACACCGGCACTCTCTAAAACAGAGCGTAAACCTGTAAGAGTGATGTTAAATGTTCATTTATCCATTTCACTACTCTTTTATATTTATTTCTCATTGTGTTCTGTATGTAAAACTATAGTTATTCTATATAAAATGTATTTTTGTATTGAGTGTCGAACAGATTAATTGGATTTACATGATTACTTTTGGGAAATATTGCTTCAGTTATTGTTCATTTCGGTTATCATCAGACACTTTAGAACAGATTAATTACAAAAACCGAGGTTCCACTGTATATGTAGATGCACTTTTATGTTGCTGAGGATTTGTTCCTAATGCTTGTAAATTCAGGCCATATTTCCTCTCCTAAATCTGTCTAACTTTAAGACTTTGCTCACTATCAGGCTTAAACAGTCAGCTGATAAATGCTAATGATCAAGTGCGTCATACTGAAGTTACTTTTTGTTTGGCCCTGCACAGCAGGATAAGTAGCATTTGGCCTGTTTAATGAAACTGACTCCCAGTGTGGTGTGAAACTGCACTTCCTCATGTGAACAAGGCTATTGCAACTATCATTAGACTTCCTCACCAGTGTAGCAACAGTCTCATCACTGCAAGACATTATTAACTACTTAAACAGTAAGTGGTTAATGTAGCTGTAGACTCATCATAACAAAACAACATGAGTTAGTAATTAGATTTGAGTTCAAAAGGTCAGCATGTCGTTCTTACGCTGTGGAAAAAATGAATAAAGCACTGCAGATATACTGTATATTTGAGATATTTAGCAGACATAGCAGAATGACTTACAGTTTTAGGTTAGGTGACTTGCTCAATGGCTTAAGTCATGACCTGCCTGATTGAACCAGCAACCTTCCGGTCACAAGAGCAGATCTCTAACCATCAGACAGTCTCTTTCTCTGGTAAAGGTCTGTGTTTGAGTAACATTAACATCATTTTATTCTATAAACTACTGTCAGAATTTCTACCAAAATATTCTCATTTTGTTCATTTATTAGCTTTGTTTGATTGCTTGTGGCCCTTAATTTCAATGGGGTTCAGGTTCATTGGGCACTGGCATGGACTTCTGGAGTGCTCTCTTCATTCTTTATATATTTTCTCAGGTTTCATTCAATAATCACAGATTTAATGTAGTTTTCATGGGTTTCCATTCAGTATATACTACCAGTCAAAAGTTTGGACACACCATCTCATTCATTACTCATGCAGACTATGAAGGAACACATAATGCATCATGTAGTAAACTTAAAAGTGTTAAATAAACCAAAACATGTTTTAGATTTTACTTCAAAGTAGACACACAACTGATGTCTCAAACACATTAAAGAGGCAAGAAATGCAAGTCATGAACTCTTGACAAGACACAGCTGTTAACTGAAAGCCATTCCAGGTGACTACCTCATAAAGCTGACTGAGAAAATGCCAAGAAAGCTGCATCTAAGCAAGAGGTGCCTACTGTGAAGAATGTCAAATATAAACATATTCTGGTTTGTTTACTTTTTGTTTACTAAATAATTACACATGTATTTATTCATAGTTGACTTTAGTATTAATCTACAATGCAGAACATTTTTAAATAAAGAAAAACCACTGAATGTACAGAAGGTGTGTCTAAACTTATGACTGATAAGTTAATCTTGTCACTTTAGGAAGCTGTACAAAAGTCTAAAATTAAGGGCTTGTTTTGGGTAGTGTGTAATGCCCTGCCCTGTGTCCGGTGAGGGGGGGTAAGCAGTTAAGATAATAGATGGATGGTATCTTCTGTTGCTGTGGCAGGAGGACACTGATGCAGCATTGGGTTTCAAAAACAAGGCTTTATTACAAAACTGAAAATACTGTGGCTAGGAAACAAAAACTTGACTTGGTTGTGAAATAAGTCTATTACAACTTGGCATGAAGACATAAATAAGCGTTACAACCTACATGGACCTGAATACATTATGACTGACAAGGACTGTCAGACACAAGGAAAGCTTTATAGTGAACTTAATCAAGACAGGTAATGAGACAGCAGGGCTGTGCAATGACATGACGTAACCGGGGGTGGAGACATGATCTGAATGTAAACAAGAGAGCACATGGAGACAAGACAACACATGAAAAATGTAAACAAAGAGCATGTGACAAGGACAAGACGAGGCTGTGACGATCCTGTAGCGGGAGGGTTCACAGATTGATGGATAACTTCCAAAGTTCATCAGGTTTTAAAAGTGGAAATTAAATCTTTTGAGAAACTTGAAAAACTGTGGTATTATTTACCATTTAATAATTTAATGTTCAGAATTCTTGAAATAATAAAGATTTATGACCAGTTATATACTAATTATATTAAATATGTATAATCTAAATTGAGTGTATATACAATTACATTGGTAATACACATACTAATGTTGCAATGGCCCAAAATTTACCGCAGTATCTTAGCACAGATCTGAGATGCCAGCATTATTACTCTATTCAGTTTAATTAACGTGGAACAATGAATGAAAGCCAGTACCCATCAATTACATTGATATCTTTTAAAGCTAATCGGTGGCTTTAATTCACATGATTTGTTAACATCATTTGCATTATTGATCGAACAATTGCATTAAGTTTAATAGACCAGGGCAAACCAGCTGTCCTGTGGTAAAATGAAGCTCAGTGAGGACTTTAATTAGTGGAGCAATAAACACTCAGCAGGTATAAATACATGATGTGACTGAAGTTCAAGTGTGTACTGATGTGTAAACATGGGCAAAAAATGAGATGAGTGCTGCTCATATTTTATGACTCAGCATCCACATGTGCTGCCTTTTAATCATTTTTGGGCAGCATGGTGGCTTGGTGGGTAGCCCATTCGCCTCTCAGCTCTGAGATCTTCCTTTCACATCCCCATCTCAGTAGAATTTCTATGTTCTCCATGTGTACAAATGTATGCATGTATGCTCACATATGGTTGGCACTCTGTCCTGAATGATCCCCTTAGTGATCATCGCAGTCCTCCAGGTGGACGGTCACTTCCGGTTGTGTGATTTTAAGCCTGTATTTAAAAGTCATTATAAATGTGTTTAGAACTCTTTATAACTTGGTAATAATGCTTTGTACACATACTTATAAACTCTAATAATGCATCAGAATTATATATTAAAACTCAGCGTTTCATGACTTATAAACATGTTATAACAATGTCAATCACTCATCAATCACAATCATGACTCTGCGATGACATTTTTGAATGTTCATAATGTTTTGGTCATTGTAATAATTTCATAAATGGTGTTACCCAATATTGCATGTGTGTAAACATGATTTCTTTAGCAAGAGCCCAGGAAATGTGCAGAAAATAATTCTGTAAAGTAATAGTTTCAAGTTAAAAAAATATCATTTAGGGGATTTTCTGTACTTGCTAACACAGAGGCGGCTCATTTTGACTGTTAAGAGCTGATATAATCACATCCCACGCCATTACTAGCTGATTTCACCTTATTTAACACTGCAGCAGTCTGCTAGGCGAAGACAATATCATAGTAGAATGAAGATTAGTACAGTAGGATTAAAATAATATTATTAACAGATAGAGATTAAATTAAATATTAGGGTCTCTGGCATAGGCCCCATCCCTGGACCAGGTCTTGCATCCTTCAGACTCTAGCAGATCCTCCCAGACAGAATGATGGCAGTAGGGGCACACATTCTGTAGTAGGGCACCAAAGTGGTTTTTAGCCCAGGGCACCAAACAGGATAGAACTGCCACTACATGGAGGGGCAGGGGAACAGGATTGGGACCAACCTAGTGGCAGCAGAGAGGAAGTAAGGTGACGTTGATGCACCTGAAATCGATGAGTCTTTTTAAAATCTTTATTGTAGAATTTACTTCCATTTCTGCTCACAATAAGTACAACCGAGAGTTCTATATTTGTAAACAAGTCGCTTTGCTAGACGTTTGAAGTTCAGGTCACATCTACTGTTCATTTAGTAAGAAAGCATCTAAGAGCTTTCATCTTTGAACCTTCAAGCAGAACACAGTCATTGTTAGGTCTTTCCTCCAGCTTGGATGACCAAATATGATCTACAGGAAATGCTTCCCATGCATTTTTCACTTCTGTCCACAGTGATTGGATTTTCCTCCCAAAATATTATCTAACGAGCTCTCACAGCATGCACTATATGTAAAATGTATGTGGACACACCTTCTAATGAATGAATTTAGCTACTTCAAGCTGGCACAGATGCACACGCTGCTTGTTTAATCCCTGTAGAGAAGTACTGCCAATAAAATAGGGCTCTCAAATACTTAAAGGTGTTCTACCACCACTGTGGGCAGGCCTGAGGGAACCGTGCTTGCCCAATTAGACTGCTAGGCCTGTCCAAAAATCTGGAAAATGTAAATATTATGTATGCCTACATCCAGTGTTCATTTTAATATAATAAAAGGTTTCTCCTGTGTTTTAAAAAAAATGACAGCTGTACTTACGCCAGTAACCAAAAGATGATACCACGACTGTTTAGTGGCCACATATTAGCCTGCAGGAAATCAACATCACTTATACTAGTGCATAATTAGACATCAGCTATGGTCATCAGAAACTAGTCAAAACAGCCCACCAGTACAAATGAGAATACAATCCACACTTCTGAGGAAGAAGAACCTCACACTTATGTAAGTAATGAAATGAAGACTGAACACCAGTGGAAAGCACAGCTCATTCAGTTAGATCTTGATAAAATCAAAGTTCAAAGACAAATGGAAGAACAAGTTCAGTTCTCAGAAATGTGTTCTTTAACTTTCCTGATGAAGGTGAGGTTTTGATGATCAGGGCTTCATTTGGTTATGGTGTCAGTTCATTGATACATAATATGGACAAAGGTTTAAGGTATTCGCTTATTCAACAGTTCTACTGAAATCAACAACACGTGTAGAATCAGAATCCACCTTTTCCTGCAGTATGAAGTAGGGATGAACCAAATATCTGGCAACTGAAATTATTTGTCCGAAAAACAAAATTGTTAGTTTTTGATATTTTCGGCCCAACAATTTTGGTTGCCGAATAAGTGAAAAGGCCAAATAATGTATACGAATCAATGACATTTCTAATGACACTTACTTTTTCTAGTTCCTGACTGCAGAGTGTAAGTTTACTGCAGTAAAGTGAGTTTAATGTTGCTTTAACATTCAGAATTGTGCTTTTTCTCACCAACAAAACACAGATTCATCAGCACAGTAATAGTTTGGTGGTGAAATGGAAGAATACAACAAACTACAAGCACAACCTTTACTAAGCTACACTTGTTATGATGAAGCCAAAATACAGCTGCTTAGCTTTGTGTTTGTGCTCCAGCTGCTGCAGTGTTAGGGATCGTCTCACAATTACCAGAAGAAATGTGAAATATTTCAGTGTCTGTGGTCAATGACACTCACATTAAACACACAAAACATACATGTGACTTACATCATTCATTTTAGACATTTTCATCATTTTATTAAATATTAGTAATAATGTAACATACATGCATCTTAATACATATTCATATATTATTGTCTTGCTTAATTAAACAGCTTATTAAACTCTATTTTTCTGTGAAGGATTCATTCTAGTTAACATTGCTGTGAGGATTTGATGGCATTCAGCCATAAGAAGATTTGTGAGGTCAGGCACTGATGTTGGGTGATTAGTTTTGGACCTCAAAACACCAATCAAATGAATCCCAAAGGTAGTGTGGAGTAAACTCTCCACAGCCCAGTACTGGGAGCTTTATATTCTTCTATCTGATGGTTGGTTTTTGGCCTGGTGACCTTAAACTTATGTGTAGCTACTGTAGAACATTCAGACAATGTCTTTCTGTGGAGATTATATAAGCTGAATGCTGTGAATTAATAGATGTGTCTGCACATATAATGTAAGTGGCCACCCACAGAGGTCCTACTGCCTACCTAACTTATCAGCTCAAGAGTGGTCTGTTCTGCCATGTACTAAAACCCACTGAAACATGGACCTGAGAAGCTTCCAGAACAGCAGATTCAAGATGACAGAGCATTTAGAGACCCCAATGAAAAGACATATACCTCTATGTGAACTGAATGTTTTGGCAGAATAGGTCCATAAGTGTTACATCAGAACAGATTTTACCCAGAAGAGGACTTGGATCAAGCCAAGAAGACAAGTCAAGTGCTTAAATAATGTATGTTGCTGGTTAGAACACTGTGACCATCTCCTGTTTCACCAGCACTCACATATCTAAGGTATCCCCATACTCTCTGTGACATAAAGTCACACATCACAAAATGAGAATCTTGTTAATTTTTGTTCAGAATTTTATTGAAATTTTTTAAAATTTTCATTACATATAAAGTGACACATTTCAAGTGTTTTTAATGTTGATCATTATGGCTCGTGAAACTCAGAAATGTAGTATCTCATTATTATATTTAATTGTGAGTTTGAGTAAATGACTGTTCAAACCATTTTCTGATATGGGAGGAATGGGCGATCGCCCAAGGTGGCACGTCATCAAAGGTGGCACGACGGTGGCCTGCCCTGCCCTAGAGTGGTTGTGTAAAGTGCCCTTGGCACTGTTGCATTGCTTATAGCTGGCTGAAATGGTTGCTCGTTGGAGTTTTATTTATTGAAATATCTTCTGAGGGCAGTATTGCGTATGATTGGTTATGTGAGGCAGCCAATTGGAACACAGAGGGGCGTGGTTACGATAACGTAGAATCGGGTGCCAAATGGGCTAGGACTGCCACTGATTCAAACAGTATAAATACTGTGTATTTCTCGGCTGTGGTTGCCAGAATTTCCCCATAAAATATACAGTCACAGTGTATAAGTGTGAACCTCCCTGCCAGAGCCTCATCACAGCCCCGTCTCATTTTGGTCATGTGCTGTATGTTTACTTCTTCCATGTGCCATTTAGTCACCATGTGCTTTTGTTTACGTTCACTTCATGTTTCCACATCCAGCTATGTCATGACATTGCACAGCCCTGCTGTCTCATTATCTGTGTTGATTGCTTGCTATTTACTTCCTTGTGTGTCACAGTTCTTGGGAGTCATTGTACTGTTGTTCATAGTCATGTATTGCCATCACGCTAGTGTATTGTCTTCATAGTGTATTGTAATGTCATTTTGTGCCTTGCTTTATCAAGTCAAGTTTATGCCACAGTCTTTAGCCTTGTTTCTTAGTCACAGTTTGAGTTTCTGCAGCAAATATTTGTTTCTTAGCCTTGTAATGTTTTACAGTGTACCTATATTTCAATTTACATACAGAATATGATGACCTTGTCTTCTACACTCTCCCTGTTCACCCTGTTCTTCAATGGTCAGGACCCACACAGAGCAGGCAGTATTTGGGTGGTGGAGCATTCTTAGCACTGCAGTGACACTAATGTGGTGGTGGTGTGTTAGAGTGTGTTGTGCTGACACATGTGGATCAGACACAACAGAGCTGCTGGAAATTTTAAAGACTTTGTCCACCCTGTCCACTTTAGACACACCGACCTTGTTGGTCCACCTTGTAGATATAAAGTCAGAGACAGTAGCTTCAGTTTGTGTTGGTCCACTAGCCCTGACACTGTTGGCTAGTTGGCGCACTATTTTTCACTCCAGCAGTGACACTGACAAACAACACACACTAACACACCACCACCACATCAGTCACTGAGAATGATCCACCACTAAAATAATAGCTGCTCTATGGAGGTCCTGACCATTGAAAAACAGGGTGAACAAAGAATACAGAGAAACAGATGGACTACAGTCTGTACAAAGTGCACCTTCAATAGACAATGACTGTAGATACAAGAAGATGTTCTTCTAAACCACATACCATGTCTTTTAAGAGTCTAGAGAAACAACACTCCACTGAGGTCCAAAAGCTTTGTTTTTTATGGTGAGATGGAGAGATATAACACGACTCAACCTCACACCCACATGGACATTCTCAGACTGTCTCAGAGCTGATATGCACTGAGGAACCTGCAGAACTAATGATATAGTAGATTTGCACTGATTCCAGATTCCTCTCCTTGGTTGCTTGTTTGAGAGCTGTGCTGTGTGGGATGGTTAACACTATGCATAGTTACACAATGTGGCTGTAATGGAAGCTCTTGATAAGAAAAATTTGATCTCAGGTCAAGAAGTCATCCAAAATGTTAAGTGATGGTATGATTAACCTGTCCTAGACTTCACAGCATGCACAGTGTATCCAAATGTTTGTGGACAACCCTATTAATGAATGCATTCAGCTACTTTAAGTTGGACAGGGCTTGTCTAGTCATTGTGGAGAAGTACTGTCAATACAATAAGACTCCCTTGAGTGGATAAATATGAGCTAGAGGGCTATAAAGGAACTGTGCTCTCTCCTCCATCCAGTACTATTCAGATGAGTTGAGGAGTTGGGTGATCATCCAAAATCTGGACCCCACTAATTATCGTCACTGAATGCAATCAAATCCTCACAGCAATGCTCCAAAATCTAGTAGAAAGCCTTGGACAGTAGAGACAGTTACTCCCAACAAATTCCATTTTAATACCCTTTGTCATGCCCCCTGCTCCTACTGCCTGCCTTGTTCTCTCTCTCTCTCTCTCTCTCTCTCTCTCTCCTGTACATTTGCTCACTCACTCACTCACTCGCTCACTCACTCACTCACTCGCTCACTCATGGTTTGGACTTCATCCCCTGTTGGCCTTTGCTGTTTCCGTTCCATCCCTCTGTAGTTCTCCCGCACCTGTTCAACTACATTACCCAGAACCCCTGTTCTCTGTTCACATGAATCTTAGGCTCAGCTGTTCTCACTTCACATCTCATTAACTTCCCTATAAAACCTTCAGTCCCAGTCCAGTGCTTCGCAAAGTCTTGCCAAACTTTTCATTGCCTTACCAAGTGTTTTTCTCTTCATTAGTCTTCTCGTGCTTTGGACCCTATTTTTGGTTTTTGACACTGTCTTTTTGACTTAGTCCTAGTTTTCTTTAGCCTCTAGCTTTGTATGTGTCTTTAACCTTAGAGTATCCGGGGCCTGTGCTCTCTTAGTATTACTTTGTTTTATTGTTATCTAACCTTTGCCTGTATTCTTACTATTCTTATGCTTAACCCTTTTGTCTCATATTGATGCTTTGTTGGTTATTGATCTTGGAATGTTTAATGACTTATTATCCCTTCTGTCTTGAGTAAACATCTCTCTTTACCTGCATGTGTCTGCCACCTCTCAGTTTGTGCTCAAGCTTGACACCCTTGATTTCAGAAGAAGTGAATGAGCATGTGTCCCAATATGTTTGTCCAGATAGCACATGTGTCAATTCAACATTATGTAACCAACAGTTCTGAGATTGTTCCACAGTAGCTCTTCTGTCACTTCAGACCACATTTGATTGGCTTTGTTTTCCTCAAACACCTTGATGCCAGGTCAGTAGGTATTCACCACTTCTGACCAGGAGCACCTCATGAGTCTTGCTGATTCAAACACTTACACTTGACCATTTCCAAATTATCTATAAAAAAATCTACACCTTTCATTCAGAGCTTTATGAACTATTTATGACTTTTTCTGACTATTTCTGATCATTTTTTACTCTTTTGAGTTTCTGATTAAATATTCTGCTTCAAATAAATCATGTGTCATATCTTCAGTTACAATAAATATTGATGTTTGTATCCCAAATAAGTAGAACTGAGCATTTTTCTGACGGGGATGATGTCCCTTCAGTGCTGTGCAGCCTGAAATTAATGGTTTCTGGGACTAAACATCTAAAAGCTCCAACATTTTAGTGTTCAGTAGAACATTTTGAAATTTGTATTGTATCATGTAGTTACTGTATAAAAACTCTACAATTTGGGCATGAGGGATTAAGAAGTTAATGTACAAAATAGGTTACAGTAGAAATGTGTACACCTTGGCATTCATGGAGGGTATGGCACTATATAGCCATTCATTGGTCTGATGGTTTTAATGTTGTGGCTTTTCAATATAAACACTGAGGAGAATGACAGATGTTGGAAAGAAAGTGATTAAAATATGATAAAAAAATAAGAAATGTCAGAAGAGTAGCAGTGTTGTTTAAGGGCCCGTGCCAGTTGCCACCTTAGATAATTGTCTACTTTCATGGATCTATGCTCAGAACCATGACTCACAAGTTATTGTTGTGAATACGGTATTGTTTTATATTTTTGCTGCTGTTTTGACATAAAAACAGAAACAGAAATGCAAGCTTGCACATGTTGAATATACACCAATGAGCCAAAACATTAAAACCACCCACAGATGAAGAACAACATTATTGTAACAGTACTGAATAGGGAGGTCTGGGATATATTAGCTGGTAAAAGAAAAAGAATGTTAAGGTTGTGCTGGATCCTCAGAAGGTCCAGATAGTTATGGTGAGAAGAGGCTTGTGGGTTTGAATTGCAACTCCAATCTGTAGGTGCACCATCTCATAAGCTACAGGACTTGTAACTGCTGCTTGCTGCCAGTTACCACATGGAGCATCCTTGATCAGCATCCACCTGCAGACTCCAGAACTCTCACCAAACATTAGCTATTATACAGAAAGGTAAGAGACTAAACCAGTTTTTGAAGGTGGAGATTAGCAGTGGGACGTTTAGCCAGGACATCAAGGTAACACCTTTACTCTTTTAGAAGAAATGGACAGGGATCTTTTTCTGATCTCAGGGAACTGGAACCATCTGAAAGATGGGCATTAGGGCCCACACAGAACCACCAACACCACTTCCAGCAGACACAAGCTTTTCCTTGGAGGTCTCCCATCCAAGTACTAACCAGCCCCAGACCTGCTTAGCTTCAGGATTTGCGTGTTATGTTGTGCAGGTGCTGTTTATGTGGCACTAACAATATATGAACCAAATTAGAAGATTGAATGTAAACAAGATGAAAATGAAATGCAAGATTGTCACAGTCATCTTAGCACCGCATCATGGAGCAGACAGTGCCCACATCCAGTTTTCTTTCCTTTTGTACATGTCTTTGATTGAGCAGTACAGTCATTGTGAGAGATGGAGGGGGTGGAGATACAGCTCAAACAACTGCCCGTGGGTGCGATTTTAAAGCTTAAAAAAACCACTCTCCAGTCTGTCTGCACAGCACGTTCTGTGCCCACCTCAAGCGTGGCTCATCCTGTACCATTGTGACTGATCCCTAAACACAGATGCCACGGGTGACCGTCTCCTTTCTCAACACAAAACACCCTCCCAAGAGAGCAATAGATTTCAGCAGAGTTATTTTAGTCCTTCTGTTTGCAGGGAGGAAATGGAATAATAGCAGGAGAACAGCAACAGTCACGAGACAGACTCCAGTCTGCAAAGTCCGATTGGGAGATTTCATAAAAATCCTCCTTTCCGAGGGCTTGTATCTTTTTATTTTCTCAAGGCTAACGTGAGTTCATGTTTTCTGCAACAAGCCAAGGAAAACAACGTTTTTGACTGGCATCTATTCAGCTTAGACAAAGAACAGGGAGTGTTTTTATTTTAGAAAATGACTTATCATAACCTTAGAGAAGAGGATAACTGTGAACAGGACATTTGGGTTAGTCAAATCAAGCTAAACTGAGTAATACAATCAGAAATGCTGCATAATGGTTCAGATAAATTGTTATATAGACAATAGCTACATACATTAAAAATTACTGTGGAAAAAGTTCATTTTTGGTCATAATTTAATTCTCATATTTTATATTCATTATATGTAAAGTGACATGTAAACCTTTTGACCAATCAAGCACAGAAATATGATGGTCAGTAGTAGTGTGTGGGCAGCTGCTGATCATCTCCATAAAGCTTGCCAGCAGATGGAAGCATGAATTGCTCTAAAATCTGGTGAACAGTTGTTGGCTTTGGACATAAACACAGTGGATCAGCACTAGCAGCACATCAAACCATCACAAACTGTAGAAACTTCACTCTGGACTTCAGACACCTTAGATTCTGTGTCTGTACACTCTTCATACTCTAAAACATTGATTTGCAAATGTAGGGTTAGTGGCTGAGGAAAACACAGTGTCACCTCACATTTGTTAAAACTGTAATGATCAGTGTGTAGCCAGCACCTCTGTTTATTCAGTTCTGAGCTCAAAAGCCTTGGATAGAAATGTTTAGAGAGTGTTTTTCACAATATATCAGCACATCTGAAAATAGGTTTTTGAAAAGTCTAAGTTTAGAGCAGATTTAATCAAAATATAGATTTATGACTCTCTTACTGTTTTGACACAAGTCGCGTTTCCATTGCAGTTTTGTGCAAAACTTTATCGATATTCTGTTTTGTCGAAAAAACTATTTGACAAAACAAGTTTCGCAATTGCGGTGTTTCCATTAAATGTGAAATACTTTTATAAAATCTGGGAAACTGTAGTCGATGATTTTAAAGAAGAGCTGTGGATTCAACATTTTAGAATGACACACTCAACTTTTAATGAACTTTGTGATGCTGTGAGATCTCTAGTGGAGCCAGCTGCACATTGTCCAAGGATTCTCCTCGTTATTCCAAATATGCCGTGTCATCTTCATCCTCTTACTTTCTGTTGTTGTCTTCTTCTTCGTCGTCTTTTTCGCCAATAGAAACGTCCGGGTGATGATCACGTGACTCCATTGATGTGAAAAAAGTTCGTTTGAGTGTTTCCATTACACTTTTGTGATATAAACCAATTTTGATACGACTGAAAAAACCACCTCATCTTAGCGCAAAAGACTTTTATCAAAAAACTTTTTATTCACAATTCTAATTTGCAATATTTCATGGTCACTGGAAATGCGACTAATGTTGTTTCTGAGTTTGTGCTGAACAAAAGCCTGTGTAACACTTTGGAAAAAAATAATTTTAGATGTAATTTGTAAAAAAGTGAAGGCATGTCAGACTACATCAGAGTGTCTGAAACACCCTCAGATTCCAGGGGGTTAAAAAACTCAATGAAGTAGTCAGAAGTTCCTGCAGTAGCCTTTAGAACAACAGTGCCTAAACCTGGTCCACCAAGGTGGAGACTGACCACCATGCAGTTTTAGCTCAAACCTTAATCTAACAGGCAATCAAATCATCTGTATATCAGATTCTGGTGTTTTGGATCTCCAGAACATCCTCTGATCATAAATCTCTCTAGTATCTGCTGTATATGGGACGTTTTCACCCGAAATATCACTGAGAAAGTCAATATGTGCCACCAGGTTGTTACTGAAGAATGTGTATGACAATAGCTGAACCCTGAAAGTGTGAAAAATGGTGTGAAGAACATTTGATCCTTCGTGTCTGCTGAAACTAGGTTGCAGTGAGACGTTACATGCTAAAGAGAGAAAAGTGAACCCTGGCATACATTAGTGAAAGCTGATCTGTGGACTGTATCCAGCTATAAACCATGAAAATAAACCATGTGGAGACTATGCCACACCACCCCGTCTTCGTTTATTTAACTCTTCTCAGTGTTATCCTTTCATTTTTACTGTAGTCTGTTTACTCAGCATACATATAAACATCAAGGTGCCACCAAAAACCCATCACTTGCTACAGAAACCAGAAAATACTTATAATCTAATGATGCCAAATGATGCTCGATTGTAATCGAGCAAGACATTACAATGTCAGCCACACTGAACTTGAAAATGTGTTTCTCACCATTTTAACGGCTTTTTGGAGACTTATGATTTACTGAGAATCATTTTTTACATTATTTAATTCAAGAAGGACAAAAACAACTGGACTACAGTGGTCAAAAGACAATCCAAGGTGTTTGAAGTGAAGTTTTTTAGAGTCTGTGATGGTTTTAGGTGCCATGTCAGCTGCTGGTGTTGGACCAACTGTGTTATATGAAGTACAAAATGGGCTTAGTGGACTGTGAACATCTGAGGATCACAAGTTCAAATCCCAGTCATGCTGCTTGCCATAGGTAGCCAGGGTCAGAGAGAGCAAAATTGGCCATGCTATCTCTGGGCAGGTAAGATGGCACTCTCTCCCCAGCACCAGCACTGTCTAGATAGACATTTTAGAGCACTTCATGCTTCCATCTGCTGACAAAATAGTTTGCTGGCCATATTATTGTGCTAGATTGGCAAAATCATGGTCTATAAGAGATAAGAATCAGCATTAAAACAAGGAAGGCTTGAAATATGTCAAAACTCTTTTCCTCATAATGTATTGTTTGTGTATTTTTTTGATAATGTATCTATGATTGTACTTCTGCAAGTACAAAGATGAGCCACAACATTAAAACCAACCTGCTAATATGGCTAATATGTAATTGGTCCCACTTGTGCTACCACAACAGCTGACTCATGTACTCTACAAGACCTCTGGATGTATTTTATGCGATTCGACTATGACATTAACAGCAGATCCTTTAAGTCCTATATGTTGTGAGGCGCAGGAAATTCGAGTGTTCTCTTACCATGTTGTCCAGGTCAACTGTGAGTGGTATTAATGTTGTGGTGCATTGGTGATGGTTTGTTCATCCATTGTTGATTCACTTTATTAGGAATAAGAGTGTTTATTTGGGGAAATTCCCTCTCAGTGAGATGTTGTTTTTAGGGGACTTAATTGAATGTGACTCAAACCCCAGGACTTTACTGGTATCAGCAACATTCAGTCTTTTACTCAGAAATGTACAGGACATCCTCTGCCGGAATGACCAACAGGTACTTCATTTCTGAATCATGAATATAAAGACACTCCTGGACTGTTTTCTCTCATAAAGAAACTGAAAAACAGTAAAAAAAAAAAAATACATGCCATTTTACCTGCCAAACAACTTTACTTTTCATGACAATACCTATGTGCACAAGGAGAGTTGTGTATAAAATACTAAATAATACAAACTTACTTGGAATTAACCTATAAAAACAAAAACATTTAGATCTGCTGGCTGTACTGTAGATATCACAGTATGTCATGTAATGTATTGGCCTCTGTTCATACATGAGTCATTAATATAAATATAGTACCAGTCAAAAGTTTGGACACGCCCTGGACATTCCGTATTTTTTTCATGATTTAAAAATGTTCTGCACTGTAGATTAATACTAAAGTCATCTAAACTATGAGTAAACACATCTGTAATTATTTAATAAACAAACAAGTAAACAGAATATGTTTATATTTGACATTCTTCACAGTAGGCACCTCTTGCTTAGATGCAGCTTTCTTGGCATTTTCTCAGTCAGCTTTATGAGGTTACTTTTCATTTCAACAAACCGTCCATTTTACCGTACATAAAAAAAAAAA
>BRDA01005633.1:5789-15862 GCA_036984385.1 Crenuchus spilurus | reverse complement strand
TGGGGGGGTTATTAGACTAGGTTAGTGATATAATATATGTGATATATGGGGGTTATTTCAGTGTATTAAAGTTTAATGTTTATATAATATAGTGATTGGATCAGATTATTGGGGGGGTCATAACCCCCCTATCCCCCCCGCAAATTACGCGCATGCTTTAATTATATAAAACTTTGGTCACAATGTCTTATCATTGTATTAGGTCATTGTCTTCACAGTAACTGTTGTGCAGGTTTGAACATGTCAGTTCATTTATGACTTCAGTGCAACAAAAATGGCCGCCCCACTTAAGATTTGCACAAAAGAAGAACAGTGTTCAGTGATTCATTGCAGATGTGTTTGGACATCTGCAAACATAATTGTTGTAAGGAAGGTGAACTTTCTAAAAAAGAATCATTTCTGGTGATGAGATGTATTCATCACTACGAGCCTGAGAGTAAACAGCAGAGTATGGAATGGAAATATGCTTAATCACCAACCATGAAAAAGTTCAAAAGTCAAACATCAGCTGCTAAATTGATGCTTACAGTTTTCTGGGTCCCCTGAAAGAAGCCAGATTCATGTCTGATGAAGAGGGGAAGACAGCTGTGCATTCATGACTCACAGCTCAGCCAAAAACATGTTTAATGAGGAAATATGAAGCTTGTTTAGAGGTGGACATGAAAAGCAGGGAGAACAATAATGTATTTGTCTTTTCTGAAAACTAAAAAAAATTCTACAGCCAGTGTGTGGCTCATTTTTGACTCACCCTCAAGTTTTGGTTTATTTTACAGGGCAGCACACCTACAATCTTTTAACATTTTTAAAATCAGATTTTCCATTATATTCCTTAGAATATTCTTACATATTTTTTTGTAATTTGCATTGAATGTTGATTTTCTTGCTGTGGTTTATTTTACTGTACAGCACTTGTTGACACTTTCTGTCTTTTAAATGTGCTATATAAATAAAACTGTCTTGTCTTATTCATTACACATATGGCACTGTATGGCTGTCAGCTTATAAATACTGACAAATGTAATAAATACTTAGTCATGCCTCTTTAAATGCAGTACTTATGCATGTGTTCTGAACTATCTAAGCAGTATTAAATGTATATGGCTTGTGGAGTTAGCTACTATAAGTGTTTGTGTTCTTACTGTGCAGAGACAAACATGCCACATTTCCCAGCGTGCACTGTTTTGCTTCAACTGAATCCCCTGCTGGTCTCACCTGGGGGTGCTCTACAAACAGCTCCTCTGCGACCAAATCACTTTAATCACAGATATTTTCTTTTAATGGTCTGTGCATGTGTGTGTTTGTGAGACAGGCATCCCTGACAGTAGTGAGGAGGATGCGTGTGTGGCCAGGGATCTTGGTGTGAGTTGGTGTACAGTGCTGAAGAGTAAAGAAAATGGAACTCACACTCTAATCAACTCCGCTGAGGTACACACACATCTCACACTCCCTGTCATAAGTCAGAGACAGCTACCCCCTCCCATCCCATTCACACACACACACACACACACACACACACACACACACACACACTCTCTCTCTCTCTCTCTCTCTCTCTCTCTCTCTCTCTCACACACACACACACACACACACACACACTCTCTCTCTCTCTCTCTCTCTCTCTCTCTCTCTCTCTCTCTCTCTCTCTCTCTCTCTCTCTCTCTCTCTACCACTGTCCCAATGCTCCTGCCTGTTCTCTCAAACACCCACATACTGTCCCAATTCCCCACCTACCTGAGCACTCAAACACTCCCACACACACACACACTGTTCTCAAGCTTCCTGACCCACTTACACACACACAAAGTCCTTTACTCTAGAATCTCTGCAGTTTCCAATCTGCAAAGTGACAGAAAACACAATGTCAGACTATTGAAATGTCTCTTTTTTTGGTATTGAATGATGAAATTCTCTCAGTTGTACAGTAAATTAGTCAGCATCATAAAAGTATGAAGGTTTGAAAAGCTCTATTCATGCTACTTTAATGCATTTCATTCATACAAACATACATTTAATACAAAAATACAAAATTCACCAGCACAACAGTATTTCTATGCTTTTTTAAAGGCTATGTAAGGGTGCATTCACACTTGTCAACTTTGATTTGATTAAAGTGAACCCTGATGCAGTTGATCCATTTGTGCCGTTCGTTAGAGCAAGTCTGCCTTTTGTATCCTGGTGTGTACAAAGTAAGCAGACTGAGACCCCCTGAGCAGGTCAGTTTTTGGACTGTTTCTAAGCAAACTCTGTAACAGTTTGTTAGAATGCAGTATGAACTAAATGGACCAAACACAGGACCTGATGTCACAATCTGTGACTTTAAATGCTGTAGCTGCACAAAAGCAAAGAACAGAAAAAGTTATATTATAGTTGGGTTCAGGTGTGGCCTTCTCTTAACAGAGCAACGTTCTCTTGTAGATGTAAAGGAGAATGTTCTGGTGTTGTTGTGACTACGTTGTCCATTTTAGCAGCTCTTGAAGATTGGCAAAAATAAGTTGTGGTTGGATAATCAAACAATCAAAAACTAGAATTTTTCTTTTCTTTTTTCTTCTGGAACTGGACTGTGGAACTAACCAAAATGTGCATTCTGCTCCCCAATTTTGTCCTGATGTTAAGAAAAGCAGACAATAAAAAGATCTCCTCATATGTGCTTTGAAGTTCACAGATCAGACAAGAGAAGACGCCTTCCACTCTGTTACCCAGAAAGCTCGAGAGAGGAACGTGGGCGGTCACCTTACCAGTTCAAAGCTGAGGGACTGGTTGATCTCGAGACAACGCTACTGGGGTACACCCATTCCTATAGTGCACTGTGAGTCATGCGGTTCTGTGGCAGTTCCTGAGGAGGATCTACCAGTCATTCTCCCTAAAGTGCCCATCACAGGCAAAGGGGCATCGCCTCTAAAGTCTGCCCATGAGTGGGTCAACTGCCCATGTCCAAGGTACAGCTGCATACACATTTTTCCTTAACCTGCATGTTCTTAGTTTGATGGTGGTGATTTAGGTGGTGGCCCATCTACAAATGGGGCTCCACGCATAGTGCGTAGTCCACATGGTGTGGCGCTGGCCCTGACTGCAAGGCTAGTGTAGCTAACGAGTATCAGAAACTTAAGCTCTGCTCAATAGTATAATGCAGCCTACACACCTGCATCACACACTGAATCGAAACTGCATTAAAATGACCTAAGAAGTGAGTGTCAGGGTCTTTTTTTCTTATAAACCCTAATGTCTGCTTCACATGACATGATCACTCATCTTTCAATAAGTATTCTATTAAGTATTATATTTATAATAAGGACGCCCAGCGATGGACTGGCGCCCTGTCCTGGGCTTAGTTGAATAGTGTAATGCCTTGCCCTGTGCCCAGTGAGGGGGTGGGGGACTAACCGCGACCCTGATAGGGATGTGATGTGGAAGCGGGTGTGATAATGGATGGATGGATTATAATAAGTAATTATTTAATAAGACTGTGTAATCTGCCAGTATTTTGTCATTCTTATGGATCTTAGTTTATTTTTCCTCCACATATTGCTCTTTCAGATGATGTATGAAGTGTATGGTCTTCCATCTAGATCAAGTAGATTATTAAGAGAAATTTGCTTCTGGACAGGACTAAAAGTATCAGACAAGTAGCAGACAAAAAATCAGTAGGCAATACAATCTGTATTTTTGTCCGGGGACGAGGGGAAAAAACAGATGTAGTGGGTCTATATGTAAAAAAATAACAGATGAGCTCCTGTAAAAGAAGAAATTAATTAGAAATTAAAATTTCCAACACACCACCACCACATCAGTGTCACTGCAATGCTGAGAATGATCTACCACCCAAATAATACCTGCACTGTTCTGGCCAAGAAACAGAAGTGATGTGTATTCTTTTAAGCATAGTTCTAAGCTCTTTCATGATTTCCTCTTATCATCTACTCATATCTCATCAACGTGGCACAAAGGTTAACTTCATGTATTAATAGCTGTTTTATCACAGCACCACAACCTTGAACTTTAGGCATCATCACTGAGTCATGAAGTCCATAAGTATGTTTGAATGACTCTTCCTCGGTGTAGGCCGAAATAATAGACCACTGGGCCTCTGACTGTGAAGTGTAGTTATGAAATAAATACATGGAAATCTGGAAAATGCTGGAAGTTATTTAAAACAACCACTTGACTCCCTAAAGAGATGGAAACCAATATATGGAGACATCGCCTACATGTACTTCAGATAGAATGTACTCTGAAAGTCCACTAAACATGCTCTCTGTCCTTTAGTTTTTTCTATTTATACTTAGACATTTGACTAAAGGTGCTTTCACACGCCTTGTTTGGTCCAGACCTTCAGACTTTTCAGTTTGGTTCAAACCAGAATAGCAAATGTGAAAGATTCTTTGGAACATGGTCCGGAACAAAGGACCAGAATTTGGTCACACCAAAAGAGGTGGTTTTAGTCCGGATAAACCCCATAAAACCATAGCAGGAAATAAAATTTTTAAAATTTTAACCTGGCAACTCTGAAATCATGTCACCAGCATAACTGTAGTTACTGATGCCTTCATTGTTACCCCAGTAACTCAAACAGGTAAGTCTGTGGTGTCTGGAAGCACAAATCTGATCTGATCAATTACAAATAATAATGCGGACTTGTATCTCAGTGAGGACAGTCATTTGACTGCAGTCTAAAAATAGCTGTAATGACAGATACATAGCCAATACATTACGCAGTTGGGTGGCTCTGGCACAGAGTGCTTCCTGATGTATAATGCAGTGCAACTTCACAGCCTCACCTCCAGACTCACAAACTTTTTTGCAGACCATGTAAGCCATTTCGTCATGGCTGAAGCTTCATCAGTGGTGACTCTAGACATCTTGCGCCAAGGGAGACTCATATTTTCAATGGCAACTGACACAGCCTCAAAAATATCCTTTCCTGTTGTTGTACCTGTGAGGCTCCTTAAATCAACTTCTTCTTCCGAAATGCTGAAGTCATTGTCAATCCTTTTTAAAAAAATGAACAGCTGAGTCGTGTTTGTGGCATCAGCACTTTCATCACAATCGACTGAATAAAAATCAAATGGGCAAGCTGCTGCTAGCTGTTTCACCTTCTGTTCTTGTTCAACACCAGCGCATGACCTGAAAGAGTGATGTTTTCTTTAGAAATGTCTCTTAACATTATACTCCATCATTACAGCAACTGTTTTCTGACAAACACACATTCCTCTAAAAAAATATTCATTTTCCCAACCTGCTTGAAATTTTCAGCACTTGCTGTTTATTTTTTGTTTCTTTTTCCATGTCTACCCAAAAGCTCAGGAACATTAATGTAGGTGTAATGTCATTAATGCTTTGTGTTAGGGTGGGGAAAGGAGATGTAGAGTGTTTTAGATTGGTTTTACGTGATGGCATCTCTGTGTTCAAACTAGGAATTATTTATTTATTTTTACAACCTGCTTGTTTATTTATTTATTTATTTATTTTGTTTCTAAAATATCTCATGGGACATTGGTTTAATGTCTCTCTGCATTTAAAATGAAAGCACATGAGTTAAATAAGACATCATAGAATCACTTTATAGACCAAAATGTATCTAAACTTTGGACACAAAGTAGCACCATGTTTTCAAGCTGACCATCTTGTTCT
Organism: Crenuchus spilurus; assembly: GCA_036984385.1. NCBI lineage: Eukaryota > Metazoa > Chordata > Actinopteri > Characiformes > Crenuchidae > Crenuchus > Crenuchus spilurus. Next base: position 10,234 of record BRDA01005633.1, on the reverse strand, counting down.
TTTTTTCTGAGGTAGTTCTGGCAGATCTTGGACTTTTGTTTTGGGTCATTATCTTGCTGTAGGAGGAACCCCTGATCAACTAGGTGCATACCAGAAACTTTCTAAAACTTCTAAAACTTTTGTATCTCCAAAAATAGGAGTGTTGTGAAATTTTCTTTCTGTTCATAATTTAAATAATGTATTTTATATTATTTTTTGTTTTAATGTGATACTGTGTGATTAGTAATTTACTCAAATCAACACAAAAAAAGTAATATAATGTATTATAATTTAAAATATAACAAATATATACATAACTTTTTTTAAATTAAATTATGAACACAAATATTTTCATGATATTAAATTTTTTAAGATGCACTAGTGTGTGTGTGTGTGTGTGTGTGTGTGTGTGTGTGTTTGTGTGTGTAATAATCAGTCAAACATGTAATCCGTGTCAAACATCTTTAGTGCCCGTTTCTGCTGGACAGAGGTAGATTTTTATGAGGACTGAGCTGCTGCAGGATTTCAATTAGTCCTCCAGCTGGTAACAGCAAGAGCAGAGACAATATCACTGCTCAGGAAATGACTTCCAGCTTTTTTTAGCCTCTTTCAAGGACTAGGCCGATAAGCCCCATCTCTCACTCGATCTTTCATCTGACTTCTTTTCGCTTCACGGCTTGCCTAATTGGATGTGGGAGGATCAGTTAAAAAACTGAAGTGATTTCCCTCAAACTGTCACCATGGTGCTCTCTGTGGATAGAGATGTCCTAATCTCTCTGCCATTACAAGAATCAATGGACCTTAACGACAAAACTTTAACAGCCGGCAAAATCATCTTACTCTATAGAGTCATACACATTACAGCCTGTGCTTACAGAATCTTATGTTATTTTCTTCTTAATGCCTGGTGTGTATATTTGGTCTGTTTAGTGTTGGTTTCACACTGCGGTTTAGCAAGCCCGCTTTTCATAACACACCTACGTCCCATTGTCATCACCTATGTAGGCTGCGTCTCCCTATACTTCACTTTGGTTGGTTTATAGAAGGGCGTGCGTTTGACGTTGGCATGTTCAGCGGTTAGTTAATTAGACAGGAAATATTTCCTGACCAAATGAACTAACGCTGCACTTTTTCTGATGGCATTGCTCATTTTTATACAGTACTGCCGCAGTTTCTTTACCTTCAGATGGCATTCCTCTGCCATCGTGTATTATCCTCTCTTATATCCTCTGAGCCTAGTGATTACACTAAGCGAGCACACTTGGTAAAGGCAGTGGGCAACCCTATCCACAGCTTCCGGGGAGCAGTTGGGGAGAGGTGCCTTGCTCAAGGGCACTTCGGTTATGTTCTTTCAGTTCAGGGGATCAAATCCACAACTTTCCAGCCCCAAGGTTGGTTCCTTAACTACAAGTCCACGGCTACCCCCTGGGTAATAAACATCTAGGTTAATATGGTAGCGAAAGAGTATTAGACAAAATCTATGTAGCCCTGGAGCTGTTCTGGATGTATATACAGTATAGCAAACATGACAATATGACAGCATACCACTTTGAAGCAGTTGTGCCTATGCCTGTTTGAAACAGTCCGTAAAACCAGAGTAGTGATATTGTACAAACTAGTAAGTGTAAGCTAATTTTTGAGAAAATTAATGTCTTTCAGTCTGGTATACAACTTCACAGCTAGCTATGTTGGCCACATCATTCAGGAGAATAACAAGTCCCCCCTAGATATACCATAAATTAGATAATTACCTGTCTAGTTGAAAAAGAGCAAACTTTGCATCGTTTTCCAAGACACGTGCAAACGGTTCTGCCATTCTTCTAGCTTTGTGTGCATGTGTGTGTGAAGTCTTTGCGCATGTGCAGAGTAAGTGCATGTCAGCCAAATGAAACGGATGTATGTTGATAGCCATACATAAGCCATCCAATCATTAAATTCGGTCCAAGTGAACTGATTGGACGAGCGTTTTTACACTCCTGTGGCCTTTATAGAAAACAACTCTTTTCCTTTAGGTCCTCAGAGCATTTGATTTGCTCATCACTATCCAAATGTAAAGAATTTTTCAAGAAATATAACCGAGAAATCTTTGCAAGACAAATTGCCTACTCTGCCTTTAAGAGCAGCTTATCACATCAGATCAGCTTTAATGAGTTTGAAAGCAATTTCAAGCAAACTGGTTGCAGCCAAATTTGGCTCACTTTGTAAAAGCACAGCTCTATCCAAGTGCCAGCAGTGTGGGCAGACACAGAGCATAAATGCACACGTGTTTAGTCTCCTCTTCAACAGGCCTCAGCTGTTACTGTCTGTCTAATGGGGCTCTCATCTCCTCGGCGGACGAATAGCAGCCATTATCACAGCCGGGTACCGACACAATACTTTAGTGTAGAACCTGCATACAGTGAATCTGTTATCAAATTGGAGCCCACTTACATATTCAGACCAGCTTAATGGAGGCGGAGCAGCTTAGAGATGCTAAAATCCTTTTGAGATGAAGAAGAAAAGACACATTGCTTATTTTCACACGGATTCTCCATCTGATCCACTCGCATCAGTCTCTGTGGCCGGCCACTTCATTATGGCTTGTATTGGGCATTTCTCATCCTCTGAAATGGCACCTGGCTTTCAAAGAATTAACCTGCTACACCTTAAGCTAGTTGCTAGGCAACACAGAGGCGCTGTGCTCATGGAGCATTAGAGCAGGCAGCCTTGTGTGAGCTCAGTGCTGATTGTCAGTGTTAGGCTAGAAACTCACATCCCCAGAGAAGAGGAAAGACCGATCATTGGCTGCCCTTTATGCTGGATGGAAAAGGCCAAGACTGTGCTCGTGTGCTTTTGAGTGTGTGAATGTGAGGGGGGCCATTAATTTGCTACAGGAGCTGCTGTTAATGATGATCAGCTGACTGAACTCTATTGAGACTCGTTACAGTGAGTGTGAAACAGGCACAGGCACTTATCAGCTCTGTATTGTGTGTGTGTGTGTGTGTGTGTGTGTGTGTGTGTGTGTAATTGTTGATTTTGTACACTTTCAGGACCAGAAGTGAAAACATCTACACATTTCATGAATTCAACATACTAGAACAAAAATGAGACAAATGATGGCATGTGCAAGGTTTATTCTTAATCCAGTGCATTAAATTCAGCAAATAAATAGAAATAGTTCACTATAGAGTGCATATTCACTTTTGATCTACATATGTTCAGCTGAAGATGTGATTTGACCAGGACACTCTTGTATTAAAAACACTATGTAAATGAGAGCATGGGCTTCTGTGTACTGTAGGTTCAAATATATACATATGTACATATTCATGCATACTTCAGAAATCTAATATAACAAGTAAGTAGGGCTTTTCCATCACACACACATACACACACACACACACACACTGGCACAAGCACTTACCCACTCTGTTTTGATTTGTGTGGGTTTTTGTACACTTTCAGAACAAACAGTGAAAATCAGCATAGAACAAGGGTAGCTAACGTTCTCTCTATGTGCATATACATATAGTGCATGTCCATATGATTGTGGACACCCCTTCTAATGAATGCATTCAGCTACATTAAGTTGCACTCATTGCTTACACTGATGTACACATATTACATTACATTACATTGTATTTAGCGGACGCTTTTATCCAAAGCGACTTACAATAGTGGGATTGTACAGATGTGAAAAAATACTAGAGTTGTACTAGTATTTACTAGTACTAGTATACTAGAATTAACATGTCGATATTGAATGCTGAGTGCATATCAGTACTCATGGGAAGTATTTGGGATCACTAGAGCAGGTGCTCTTTGAAGAGCTCTGATTTTAGGAGTTTCTTGAACCCAGTGAGGGACACCTCTGCTCTAGTGGTGGTAGGCAGCTTGTTCCACCATCTGTGAACTACTGAGGAGAACAGTCTGGATTGCTTTGTGTGAACATACACACATACATTGCTGTCTAGTCTCTGTAGAGAAGTACTGCCAATAGAATTGGACTCTCAGGAGCAGATAAACATGAACCTGTTGGCATCATGTCGAATCATCCAACTTCCTGACCTCACTAACACTCATGTTGCTGAATACAATCAAATCCTCACTGCAGTGCTCCAAAATCTAGTAGAAAACCCTTGGACAGTGGAGACAAAAGTAGGACACACTCTTTTTAATAGACTTGATTTAGGAAAAAACAGTGAATGAGATGTTGCTGCAATACATTTGTCCCTGTAGTTTACAATCATATACATTACATATAATCATTCATAGTCAAGAAATCTAATATAACACGAGAGGAAGGCTGCTTTTCCATACACATGAAACACAGGCACTTATCACCTCTGTTTTCTGTGTGTGCGCTTGTGGGGGTTACAATCATGTTTCATTTGTAGGTGAATGTAGTGTTAGAAGTCCAAGGGCTTATTGGTACAGTGTGGTGTGGTGGGAATGTATGTCTTCATATCAGACCCGGCGGCATGGGC
>BRDA01005631.1:17887-28601 GCA_036984385.1 Crenuchus spilurus | reverse complement strand
TATGCTCAATTTCCTTTTTCCAGCCACTTATTGCTACTTGTCCCAACTTTTTTGGGATTTGTTGACACTGTGAAATTCTGAATCAACATATTTCTTCTTTAAAATGTTACGTTTATTCAGATTAAACTTTTGATCTGTCATCTATGTTCTATTACCAATAAAAATATTGACATTTGCCATCTCCACATCATTGCCTTCAGTTTTTATTCACAATTTGTTTAGTGTCCCAACTTTTTTGGAATCCGGTTTGTATATACACACACAGTTTTAACCACAGTGAAAGAAAATAGCAAACAAAACAGAACTATAGTACGCAGATGTGAAATGGAGGTGAATAAATTTGGAGGTTTAACAAAAATAGTGGTCTACGTTGATTTGTTGTTGGGCATGTTGTCAATTTTTTAAAATAAATAATCCTTGCAAATGTTTTGTTGTGTGGGTTGTTCCTTATTGGCTTGTGTATATTTCCATTGATTTCCCTTCAGGCTCTGCTGTGTGGCAGTTACTTGCATCTTTCCTGAAACTACCCATTTCTGGGACTCACTGCATTGTGGGAGCAACCATTGGCTATTCATTGGTGGCAAGAGGTCAACAGGGAGTCAAATGGTTTGAGCTTTTGAACATTGGTAAGTCAAAAAGCTAGTGTAGAGTAAATGGTTAATTACGTTTGAGTTTTCTGTAGCCATTTTATATTTTTATTTTGTTTCCCCCTTATTTAGATTGCTTGGTGTATTTCTGTTTTAACTACTATACATTTTTTTTCAGTTGCCTCTTGGTTCCTCTCCCCTCTTTTCTCTGGCCTGATGTCTGCTATTCTCTTCTACTTTGTCCGCATGTTTATCTTGCAGAAGGTAAGAACAGAAAGCATCACATTTTTCTCTATCTTTCCATGAGCAATGAGCGTAAAAGACGAGCTGCCTTTGTAAGGTCATTCTTGCGAGAAAGCAGTTCTCTTGAAGAGCCAACTTTTGAAGAGTACTCCTTCTCTTGAAGAGCCCTCCTTTTGTCAGTATTGTGACTGTTGCACCAGGATTATACCAACATGCCCACTGTAACCCGATATGATAATGACTGTGTTTTCTGTGTACCATGGTGATGAGTGTTTGGTTTCTAAGTGTTTGTCTTTTGGTTTCTGTAGAAGGATCCAGTACCCAACGGACTGAGAGCCTTGCCTGTCTTCTATGCCGTTACTATGGGAATTAACCTGTTCTCCATCATGTTTACTGGATCAGCGAGTGAGTATCATTCTCCTGTAGTCTCACTTTGCACACCTAAGCAGCTTGTTTGTAAATAACCTGCTTCCCTTAACCCAATGCCCACCTTGGGCCAGACTGTCAAACAAGGCTGTTCAATGTTAATTGGTATTGAGGTAGGGGGCTATGAGAGGAAGCTCAAAGGGGTGCAGATGAGCTAAACTTGTATCTGTGTTCTTGACCTTTGTATCAGACTTTTCTGCCCATTTTGAGCACAGACGAAAGAGAAAACAGTGGAGTAGAGTTGTCGGCCATCTCACACAATCTTCATTCTTCAGTTCAGTAGTAGCTGTGTGTTAAGCACTGTTTTTTGAGTGTTCTTGGCTGTGCCAGTTTGTTGGTTTTTTTTTTTTTTTAGTTACACATTGGAACCCTATTAAATGAACATTTTTGTTGCTCTTTTTTGTTTTCTTCTACCTACAGGACTCTGCAATTCAAGAAGTCACCTGGCCTGGGCCATATATGAAGGCTACAGGCCAGAAATATGCACCTAGGAGTGTGTACATGTATGCACTCTCTGTAGGCATGGAAAGGTGCCTCATTTGCACATGCACATAGCAGAACATACACCACTATGCCCACAGACCCCAATCCAGTGCCAGGGTTTCAGAAAAGCAATTTTATACTGCATTTACATTTGTTGACTGTGTTGCACAAAGGCAAATGTGCTATAATGCATATCAGTACTTGAGTAACTAATTTGGACCAGAGATCTAGAAAGAATGTTTTTTTCTATTTCTCGCTTCTCCCCCACTCCACCAGATTATGGATTCATTTTGGCCCTCCCACACAATTTACTCTTGTGTGGTTTCATTTAAGGCACAAAATACAGCATAATTACTTCATTAACGTCACTCTACCATTCAGGCAAAGCCACAGTTCCTGCCTCATTGGTTTCCAGCCACAAGAATATGTAGATGACGAAAACATTTTAGGCTTGCTTATATTAAAATTACACGCGCACTATTTTTTGGGAGAAACACACAGGCCTACAGGTCTCACAACTTTAGTTAGTTGCCCATAACAGAATCAGATTAATGCAAGGATTAGTCTCACGGTTTGGCCACACTCAGTGACTTGGCCATTTCATCTGCTTGGGGATTAGTTTCAGGAGCAGTTGAGCAGAGCAGTTGATGGATCTCCATCGACCCCTCCCACCTCCTCCACAAATGTCCTCCAGGCTTGGTTCACCTGGGTGCAGCCTAATTATTCTATGAACAGTGTTCCTCACTCCCATACTACGAGGACTACAACAGGGCAATCATTAGTCCCAGCCCACTTCTGTACATATGCTGCCTTGCTGTGTTCTTAAGACTGCTTTTAAAGGAATCAGGAATAGACTACACATATATGGCTGGTAATACTTATTTATAGATGGCAGTATGTCAGTGTTGGAAACCACAAATTCAAACCTTGAGTCTCCTTTTTATAACCCACCTTATTGTCCAAGCACCTTTTCAGATATGTTAAAGCAGAGAAAAATACTGAATTTCCTCATGAAAACCCTGCTGTCGTTAAGCATACTGAGTGCCTGGTAATTCATCTGATTAGCAGATGTGTTGGATCGGGAGCGGGAAAAAATCTGATGTGGCTGCATTGTTGGGAGTAAGCAAGAAGTTTTAAGAAGTGCAGTGGAGATGCATGTCTGTGTGGTATGAATACTGTGAGGATCACTGTGTGCCAGGAGTTGTCATTGTGCTGGTGTTTATAACCATGTTTAGTTCAAAGAGTCGGACAGAAGCTATAAAATTCAGTCTGCTTATAAACTGGCTGCATTTCCTCATTGTTTGAGCCTGTCCCATTTCTCTGAGCTCCCCTCCCTGTCCTGGTTTATTTTCACAGGCCTGTGGAAGAAAACATGAGTAGTGTAGTGCAGTGTAAAGACACCTCAAGCAAGTGGATTTGACCTCCTGTACTCAACTTTACTGTGAGGTAGATATGTAAAAGCTAATAACCCCCATGTACTCCTCGGATACATTTACTAAAGCCCCTCTTAGTGTTACTGCCACTCCACACATTTGTAAATCATGTGAACTCTGCCAAAAATACCCCCACCTCTCTTTTACTAACCAGTTGTTCAGCCATGCTGCCTAGAAACTTCTCCCTGTATGTGCCATCCCAAGTATTATTCTACTAATGGACCCATAAAATCTGTTTGCATATGAGAAAGAACAAACACTAGTGGTAAAGTTTAAACAGTAGTTCTGTGTGGTATTTTTTTATGCTTTCAACAAAAAGTTAAACAGGCCTGTTAGTAGGTCTAGTTCACAATCCATATCAGTGAACTTTTCCTAGAATGCTCATTTATTGATCGAGTTCCCCTCGGTTCCACAGCCACACTGAGGCTCTTGAGCAAACTGAAAAGTGAGTTGACTAACCTCAGGGTCTGTGAGCGTGATTTGTTGACATTGTGACACTGAAGTAATACTAACCAACATTGACCAAGGTCCGGATTACAAAAATGTCAGTTCGTCTATATAAAAGCAGTAATATGTGCCGTTTATACCACACACATCGAAGGCACGAAAAGATATGAAGGATCCCGAGGTTGTACTTCAAAACACTGTAGATCCGTGAGAAAATAATAGACTGGATTTAGAGTCGAGCTTAGCTTGTGCTTACTGTTTGTTAGTGTGTGGGTGTGGCACAATAAAGCCACACACTAAAAACACAAGTTTCAGGTATATACAAATGACAATGTGTAGATAAATGATCAATGTTCTAACAACAGCTCTCTGAATGTATATGCTTTTTTCTAGTTTTTTCTGTTGTGTAGAGAATATTAATGAGCAGAATAAATCTTTTTGGTGTGCAGGAGTAGATTAACCATAATCTTTCAATAATATTATGGATAATCTCTATTTTAGCTAAATATGACGGTCTATATTGTGACACGCTTGTATTGACTTTTTAAAATATTTATGTCAGGAATACTTTATGAATAAATAGGGGCAGCCAAGGCCTGGTGGTTAGGGAACTGGTCTTGTGACCGGAAGGTCGCTGGTTTGATCCCCAATCAGGTCATAACTGAAGTGCACTTGAGCAAGGTACCTAACCACTAGCTGTAAATTGCTCTGAATAAGAGTGTCTGCTAAATGCCTCAAATGTAATGTAAAAGTTATTTCTTCTTGTTTTGCCACCTCTAGAGCTATAATTAGACCAGTTTAGGAGACACTGATTTGGTACGGAACCATCCAACAGAAGTGTTATTGCTTTAATTAGTTTTTTATTACTTATTAGATACTAAAGATTCTCCCATTTTACCACACCTAATCAGATCAGATCAGAGTGATTTGTAAATGGAGAGTTTTACAGTGCAGAAACTCATGACGTTACCATCCTGAATCATAAAACCCTCATCAGATTTATCTCCACAGTGAGTTGTGGCACTTGACTGGAAAAACAGCCCCTGTCATTGTGTAAGGCAAACCAGGGGTTAGTGGGGGTTTACCAAGAGCCGGTCAGGCACAGGAAGTGGAATTTAAGTTTGGCTGCAATCCGTTCTCATTCATTCATCACACATAGCAACTGCGGTCTGGCTGTAGCTTTGTTTGGCTAATGTTTGTACAGAGGTGTTGTGTACTTCCAAACAGTACTGTTTTGTCCAGTAAACACTGATGTTAGTCTCCCAATATTAATGTTCTTAGATTAGTATTGGTACAAAATATAACTAGACTACTAGATTTTTATAAGATATGGTGTATTTTATTAATGTTCTTTTATATGTGCTGACAACTTATGAAATATTGTAGTGATGTGCCAGAATTGTGTAGTTTTAAGTGTTATTCAATGTAAAATTGTATCTGCTAGTGTTGTCAGTTGGAATTGTTTAGTCCTTATGTTTTGACTACATAATTATACTGACATAATTTTTCATTATCTCATTAAAAAGAGTGCCTTTTTTTCATTTCAGTTGATATTCAGAAAACTCTGAACCTACAGTGGCCACTGTTTCACACACACTGACCAGTTGTGTTCATGGAAATCGAGCCAGTTTCTGCTAACAAATGGCCCTCAGGGTACCCACTGGAAGCAACACTTATTTTTTGGTCTAGACCACTGTCTAAATGCCACGCCTGTCTAGTTCTCAACATGTACTGGAAAAAGACTTAAGTCTCTGCAATGCAGCGAAGTATTAATACTGTCATTTTCAGGTAATTTTTGAAATTACATTAATACATTTACTAATAGATGGAAGGAAAGAGGGGAATATACAGATGGGGGATAAAGTAACTTTAATTGACCCTGAGGGATGAGTTTAAGTAGTTATATTGATTTGTGTGTTAAGTAGTCATATTGGCCATCTATAAGATGAGCATGCTCCCCTTCTCCTCTACTGAAAAAAATGCCCTTGCCCTCAGGAGTTGAGCAGGAGTTGCATAACTGGATCACGTCGCAGCAGCGTGGCCTGCTCTCTGCAGTACTGCAGTAACATGTGAGAGAGGGTGGGTGAGTCAGAGGAGTGTAAATAAGCTCACTGCCCTCCTGTCTACTCTATGTACACCAAAGCTGTAGTTTTTACCCACATTTTCCACATTTCTTGAGTTTGCCATTTGCTTTTTCTCATCTGGAATTATTTCTCACACTATATGTTCTAAAAAGTTACCCTAATGTTCAGCTTTGGTTAGGAGAGCATAGTTTCTTGAATATTTAATGTTCCCGCAACATTCACAATGTTCAGCTTTTCTTTTTGTTCTGAACAGTTTGACTTATAAATCTCAATATTAGTCATGTAGTACAAGTGCTTCACTGATGTTACTTTGTAAATGTTAGGAGCAAACATTCTCAGAACCTTTTGTGTGTATAGTTTTGTCCAAATTTCTCAGAAGGTTCCTTTCCATATAACAGTTTATGTAAAGGCGACCTAAACATCAGCAATTTGCTACAAAAATATACCATTGTCAGTCTACAGTACAACCAAAAGAACCAAAGAAACCGTTGTCTGTCTGAATTGACACAATCACCCATCTCTCTGTGTCTGTCTGTCTGTCTCTCCCTCTTGTCTCCATTTCATACCTTATTTCTTGCTTTTGTTTACTTTCTCCTGAATTGTTTTGTCAATCTCACTCTGACTTTTACTTTTTCATTGTTACTTTTTTCATTCTTTTGTCTCAATGTGTCTATACACACATCAGAATGTTATGACCCACCTACCTAATAATGAGAATAACTACTCTTGGCTCGGAGGGTTCATTCAGTGGTCTTCTTGCACTGTTCTGGTAATTATAGAGGTTAACTGGTCCACTGTGGTGAATCTATTGCTCTGTACCACTCACCAGAGTTAGCAATGGCCTGTGAAGCACCACCTTTATGCTGTTGGGAAACACTCAATGTAAGAGAAGTCCATTCTCAGTACAACTTCACTACAGCAGCTCTAGAACATCCACAAAGTTAGTGGTTTCTTAGATGCCACCACCTTTTGCCCGGTACTCTATTATGTCTCTATTTTGGACATCAGTCACGTCCTGTCTTTTACCCATGATGGTTTTACACTCTGATACAACTGACTGGTGGGCTCACTTATTTATACATGCAGTAAGCTCTGTCGTAGCATCTGTGATGTCCCCCCTATGCTAATTTGACTGTATTGACTATAGTTGTATTCTGAATATTTCCTCCATTGCCTCCTACTCTTTCCTTCTTTTTTTCCCCAACCTCTTTGCTGACTTGTGTTGTCTGTCAACACATTTGTGGTGGTTGTGGCCCCTGGGGCCCGCCTGTCTGTAATTTTCATTTACTCTGCCAGCATTCATCCCTCAGAATGCTGGTCACAATTCCTTTCTACAGTCTTGGCACCAAAGTGACATTTTTGTGCATTTTATTAATTTTTTCGTTCTTATCATGACTCTGGGGGGATGGGAGGTTGACTGTGACCCTTCTGAAGCCTTTTATGGTGTGTGTCCTTGGTGCACATCTGTGATGGTGGCTAATTGTGTGCATTGCAGCGTTGCGTTACAGACGACTACAACTTTTTACCCCCAGCACTTGGATAAGTGCACAGATCAGACTTGTGCCTGTGTATGCTTAACTGCATTATTTGCTATTAGGTTCCAGATAGTCCTGCACTATACCTTAAGTAACACATTTAGTTTTATTGTATTAGTTATTTATAGCAGTCAATTAAAATCACAAAGTTTTTTTTTAAATTATATACCATGATAATTAAGCTGCTAGAAAAATAATTAAAGCTATTAAAATGCATATGAGTCAGGCATTTACTTTCTAAAGGTTAAACAGTATTTTTATTTTTTTTTCAGGGCCATTACTGATTAGTACTAATCAATGACACCGCTGATATTAGGGGCAGATATTCATTTTTTAAATTAATGTATAGGAGTCCTTGAACATGTACATTAGGCACAAACTGCTGCCATTTTTGCTCAAACTGACTTTTTTTGTTTCTCAGACAATCTTGTTCCAGTCCTAATGTTTGTGTCACAGTTACTAACCACAAGAAGAGTGTGTTATTCCAATGCTGCTCCTTGATGACATTTAGCTTCTGTAATGGTAGCGCATGCTGCCTCTTGTCTCAAAAACCGCCTTTCCTTTCTTCCCCCTGGTTTCTGTCCGTTTCCCCCATCTCTGCCCCTCTCCTGTGGACGCTGGATCTGCAGTGCTGGGATTTAATAAACTGCCCGGGTGGGGTATCCTCCTCATCTCCCTTGGATGTGCCATCGTGACTGGAATCATCGTCTGGTTTGCAGTGTGCCCCTGCCTTAAGAAGAAGATTGAACGTAAGTAACATTTTGTTGGTTAAACACTTATCAGTGTATTGTTTTTCCTTTTCTGAAGTTTTATATAGTCTGTCTGCACTGTTAATACTTTTAAAATAACCTTCCTGTTCAATATATGGGAACTAAGTTGTAAAATGTTTATGAATCGTTTGACTTTGTGACATTTACAAACTATATGTGCATTTCCTCTTGCTCACCTTACATCAGTGATAATAATAAGTGGAATAATAAGAACATATTTCTAGTACCTTTTTTTCAGTAAAAAAAAAATTAAATGGTTCAACACTAAGTAAATTGCAGTACTTACACTGTTAATTTATTAGCATTAAATGTCATTTTACTGGGAAGTCTTGGAAATACTTTATTTTCTAAACCAGATTATGATGTTCACCAGGACTTACATTAAGCAATTTCATTATTTATTTTAGTATTTGGATGATGAGTTACCTAAACCACTATAGAAGGATGGACGACATTTGAAGGTAATTTGGAGACTCCTTATTATGAGCTCCTTATCAGTGTTCCGTGCATGTCCAGTTGTGTTCAGTCAGGTTTTATAACTAGTCTTTAAGGTACAGCCATATGGACTTCAGTTATGAGCAACATCTGCCTGGTAAAGATAAAATGTCATATTTGATTTTGTCATGCAGTGATGTAAACAAAACAATAAACGTTTTTCATTTGTTGCTTGCATAGCTTGGCCTTAATATCCTCATGTGACCCAGCAAGTGTTTCAGACAACAGCCAATCCTTTTCTGGTTCTGACTGATTGGAGCGTTTGAATCATATGACCATTGTCCTTATCCGTTCAGTCACATGGCAGTGGTTAACAGACCTGTCAACCTTTATGCATTTTGCGTAGCAGATATGCATTTAGAAATCAAATAATGCGGCTATGATTTGTCATTTCAACTAGGCAGCTTGTCTGCGACTGTAACCCCATTGAACAGCAACCTGTTGGGAAAAGAAAACATCAACCAATCACAGTGCTAGTTTTAAACTATTCAGATACACTACATTTGGAGAGCCATGGAGCCTCAAAACAAAAGTAACCAAATCAGTTTTCACCCCTCTGTCTGTTTTACAAGACAGGATGGTGCTAAACACAGTTTCAAAAATAAATGTGCAATTATGGGAACTGTGAACTGTGTCCATTTTAATAAGCCTGCCAACTTCTGTAAAATAAAGCTAGAACAACCATCCTAACATGGTCTCATAAACGACAAGGATCGTACAAGTTGCCCAAGCATCATTGGAAAAGAAATGTACTTGAGTGGCCGAACATTGCATATCCAGACATTGTCAACTACCTGGTAAATGGTGTGAGTGCCTACACTCGGAAAGATTTAAAAGCTTACAAGTCTCTGGATGCCTATAATCAATTCGTTTGTGGATGGGTGAAGGACGTTAGCATAACCTTGGCGGACAAGTGCCTGTTGACTGCTAACGATCTACGGATTATGATTATAGAACTGTATAAATTAGTGGTAAACCCACGTTTAACTTATGTTTCGACTTTAGATAGTCTATTACATGCTGAATTGTATTACCTTATTGACTTAAAAGTCAAAATAAAGCTCAGTTATTAGTTAGGCCAATGAAGTTTCCATATGCATGAAAATATGCTTGTTTAAGAAATGATGGACATTGCCTTAAATACTTTTACATGATTTGAAACAGTTATAGGACACATTAAATTGGTAAACATGTTGAAAGTACTTAAATTAGTTTTATGTGTATTGTCTTTGTCGTTGTTACTTTATGGCTTGTTTACTATTGCTCTTACTATGACATACTCTCCTTTACAAAAGAATGGCATCATTTATATTCTTACATACATTGAAATATTATGACAAAAAAAAGACTACATGCCACGTATCATGCCACGTCAGTGAATTGTTTTTTTTGCTGGATTTTTAAGGAAACAATAATAAAGATAAATCTATAAACAGCGACGATTAGGAAAATATTTGGCTTACCTGACAAGAAATGATCTGAGCACAATTTAATTGGAATGGTGTACCAGCTTAATTTTAAAGTCCAGATCAGATCTGTTTTTACAACCATGAACCCAACATACATGAACCATTGTCAGCCTTGCAAGTAAATAAAATAAACTTTCAAATGTGTAGCACGTCACGCTTTGTCACGCTCCGTTGTTTACCTCGTTTGACCCACAGGATGGTGGACGGAAGTGAAAACGCTTGCATCCGACTAAAGGACGGGAACTATTCATATAGGTAGTTATAGGTAACTGATTGAAATGTGGCATATTGTTGTATATCATATATTTAATGATTGAGTATATAAATTTGTCTAAATATTGTAAAAATGTTCTTGTTTGTTGAATAACTAGATGTGGTGATGAGTGGGAACTGTGTGCTTAGCAGAGGTGGGGGACTCGAGTCTCATGACTTGACTCGAGTCGCAATTTTGAGGACTCGAGACTTGCCTGACTAACGCTGGTGAACGACTTGACTTTGACTTGGTCTTTATGACTTGAGACTTGACTTAGACTTGAGACAGATGACTCGAAAAGACTTGATTTTTTTAATTTAAATATTTGCAATTTCAAAAGAAAGTTGGATTACGTTAAAAGACTTTATTTTGAAGCAGGATCGGCTTACTTTACAGTGCATGTAGAATGCTAAATAGCAGCAATAACGAGCCGCTGTAGCACGAGGAGACCAAATGTTTAACGACGATAAATCGTAAGATGTACGTGAC
>BRDA01005631.1:7484-17877 GCA_036984385.1 Crenuchus spilurus | reverse complement strand
GACTAAAGGACGGGAACTATTCATATAGGTAGTTATAGGTAACTGATTGAAATGTGGCATATTGTTGTATATCATATATTTAATGATTGAGTATATAAATTTGTCTAAATATTGTAAAAATGTTCTTGTTTGTTGAATAACTAGATGTGGTGATGAGTGGGAACTGTGTGCTTAGCAGAGGTGGGGGACTCGAGTCTCATGACTTGACTCGAGTCGCAATTTTGAGGACTCGAGACTTGCCTGACTAACGCTGGTGAACGACTTGACTTTGACTTGGTCTTTATGACTTGAGACTTGACTTAGACTTGAGACAGATGACTCGAAAAGACTTGATTTTTTAATTTAAATATTTGCAATTTCAAAAGAAAGTTGGATTACGTTAAAAGACTATATTTTGAAGCAGGATCGGCTTACTTTACAGTGCATGTAGAATGCTAAATAGCAGCAATAACGAGCCGCTGTAGCACGAGGAGACCAAATGTTTATTATTATTTTGGTCTGATGAACATGTGAACAGTCAGCTTAAAAACGCACAAAATACTGAAACGTGCACCTTATTTTGAGATAATGAGAGAGAGAAAGGATATAACAGGATGACAGAGCAATCGAATCTAATGAAACAGCGCTATATAAAAGTAAACACGTCAGATGCACGTCCTACAAACCAATCAGTGTAGGAAGACGCAAACCACATAAGTGATGACGACAGTACGTGGGTGTGTCATAATAAAAGTCCTTGGCAAAAATGCAGTGTGAAAACAAACCTAACCAGACCACATGTATACAAAATAACAAACACACAAAATGTATACAAAGTATAATAAAATAAATAATTAAAAAAAACAAAACCTGGTATTTATATGCCACATGATATTATTTTGTTCTGTTCGTATTTACCCTGTCTAGCAACCTTGACAGCTAGCATATGTAAAGATAAGATTGCTTACATTTGAAAGTTATGCTAAAGTAAAATATTTCTTTAATGTTGTGGCAGAGATGTTTGCTAGTGTGGATATGAACTGGACAAAATATCATGAATAGTATGTGGCATACTGTACTAAAATATTATGGGAATGTTTTCATGGTTTGATGTAATGTTTTTTTAATGTTTGTAATATTAACATTTCAGACATTGTTTTTATAGGTAACAGGTTTACATTTCAGGCAATATGTTTTTATTTATTTTTATATACTTATTTTTATTTTATCTACTATTCAGTTGGTGATGCAATACTTTTTTGTGCTCAGAAATGTTCATTAAGAAGCACCTTTGAGAGATGCATTAATAGGTTATGGAGAAATGGTGTGACCCTCTTGATTACGGAAGTAAGCCATTAAGTAAGTTATGTAATTGTATGTTTGAGGTATATTTGAAATTTATGTTGAAATAAAAGTCATGTTTGTATACGACCGTCTATATTGATTTAAACGTGGAAACTGGGGTAGATCAGACCGTATTTGTATGACTTAACTATGTGACTTGCTTGACTTATAGCTTTTTTTTATATATATATTTATTTATATTGCTTGGTTCTCACCACAGTGACTTGGGAATTGCTTTAGGCTTGAAGGCAATTACTTGAGACTTGCTTGTGACTTGCACATGAGGGACTTACTCCCACCTCTGGTGCTTAGTAATAAGTTGAGATGAGGAAACTCAATCAGTACTGATCATCAAAAGTGCCTGAACTTGCGCTGGACTGTGCCATGCTGTTTTCTGTTGCGCCGCTGCAAAAAGTTGCTACTCAAACATAAATTCCATCATTTGACAGGTCTGGGTTAAACTCAGGATTAAAACTCCACAGCTGAGCTTTAAGAAACTCCACTTTTACATTAAGTGGATGTCAGATGTACATCACTGGAGCTCATAGCTTCTGCGTTTCTGTCTTGTAGGTTTGTCCATCTGGACAGAGTCTAGGGCAGTACAGGAGACTGGATCAATGATGTAATTGGGTCACAGTGATCCAGTAATTGGTCTTTTGGACTAGAATAACTGACTGATGCACTGCTGTCTGAGGTGAAGGATTAGTCTGAGACTTAAACTGCATGTTGACACATTTACGAGTTTGGCTTGTTGGCACAGGCTATTGCCTGTTATAATATCATGTAAGGGTTATTTTGGAGATTTGATTATAATAATTTAATATTTTTAAGCCCAAACAGCAACTGAACTTAACTGACCATTAATGTAGTTTTCAAAGACTTAAAGATAATTTAATTTTAAAAATATTGTAAAACATTACAGTCATGGCTGAAAGTGTTGGCACCCTTGAATTTTTTTCAGAAAATGAAGTATTTCTCCCAGAAAATTATTTTATAGTTCCTGGCTATAGACGTTAGCCAGAGTGTAGCTGTACTGGTAGTTTAGTTGGACATTCGGTAGACATTATGCTTTTGCTCACCAGTTAACAAAACACAGATTCACCAGCACAATTTTATTTTTAATAAGAAAAATTATTACAATACTCGGAGGATCCCCAGCTCTGAAACATCAGTTAACAGACTCCGGAGTCAGCAGACATTGCTTTGTGGTGCTGGGAAGAGAGTGCCATCTACCCACCCGGAGAGACCAAGGTCAATTTTGCGCTCTCAGACCTCGCAAGTCAATGGCAAGCAGCATGAATGGATTCAAACTCACAATTCTCTGATCCTTACTCTACTGAGTTTTTAAATAAGAAAAATGTACTTCATAAAGAACAAATAATGTATAAAAAAATAAGAGAATGTAAAGAAATAAACTTGAAGATCAGACGAAGTTGCGGGTTGAGGGGGAGGAGATTTCAAGCTCTATTGTTTAACTTAATTCTACAATTTATTGCTTATCACCTCGCTCATGTTTTTCACCGGTTTCTTGCTTTATGAACACATGTTGCGCCACCTGGTAGCAGCAGCTCACTAGCTCGCTCGTAACTCGCATCTCTGCTAGTATCATAAAGCAAAAACCTACTAGGCGATGGCTCATGTCCTTAAATTCTGAAGTTAATTCACTTGTAAATTAAAGTACTGTACTTTTAATTACTAATTTTGTAGTAGTATTAAGTAGAGATGCACAAGGATAGTTCTATGCTTTTTCGATACGATTTTTCAAAAAGGTTCGATTCTGTAATACTTGACGCTTTCGATACTATAGCTAGTTAGTTAGTCAGAGAGCGCATTACACACTCACACACACGTGCCCTTATCTGCCTGCTTATTTGGCTCTTAAAGGGACAGTGTACACATTACTCAACACTGGCCGTTACAGTCAACAGCTAACAAGACGCAGATTCTCCAGCACAGTTACAGTTCTGAGGTGAAATAGACAAAGACGACAAACTACAACCACAAAATTTACTGAAATTCATGTGTTATGATGAAGCCTGGACTCAGGATCTTGGCGCTTTGTTCGTTCTGGTTTAGTACTGAATAAACAATTTAATTTTAGACTAAGGAATATTTTTGTTGTTTTTGCCAAAGCATTGTTTTGGTATCAAGAATCGTGATACTATGCTTAGTATTGGTATCAAAGTCAAAATTGTGCTATCATGACAACCCTAGTGGTAAGTGAAATAGCAACCATTTTATTCTGTTTTATTGCTTTTTTAAAAGGCAAAACTGTTCAAATAAATACTGGACAATAGTTAACGTATTGGAGCTCAAAATAATGATTGTCAAGTTAATTACGTGTGTTGTGCTGAGAGAATTGTTTTCAGACACACCCATTATAATAAGCTTAAAAGGTAATTTAGATACACGTTCAGATCCCTGTGAAAGTCCAAACTGACATCACTGCCGGCATCTGTTTCACTTCTTTCCCCTCCTTTTGGATGCCAGTCTGTTTTTCAAAGATGTTGAACATATTTTTATTTTTCATTCTGTAGGTGAAATAAAGTCTTCCAGCCCCTCAGAAAGCCCACTTATGGAGAAGAGGGAGGTGGTGGAGCCACACTGTCCTATACTTAAACCGGTTCCTGAGGAAACCACATCCACAATAACCTCAAATAACACTCAGCCAGCACCTCCTGCTGAGGAGCGCAGGGTCACCTTTGACATTGGGGACTCGGATGATGCCGAAACAAAAGAGATGGAGACCAGTGGTAGTAACGGTGAGTTAGTAGGACACGTACTCGGTCTTAATCCTCTCTGTTCTAAATTTGGCTCAAGACTTTGCGGTTTCAGACCACTAGATATTGACTAAAAGATGCTTTAATTTTTACTTCGAAAGTTTGCATATTTGGTGTAGTAAAAAACATTGAGAGTCATTAACTTTAATGTAACAGTTATAATAACACTGGACAACAATTTTTTGCAAAAGATTTGCTTCTTTGAACATTTTTAGTGATTCTGATGGGCCCATTTGAGCTGAACACAAATAGTTTTTGATTGTATCACGCAGAAGTTGTGAGAAACATGAGATCAAGTTTTACTGATTATAATGCATTCAACGCTAACGTGTCACTAGTTCAAATGAACTAAGTGTTTTGATGCTGATTTTTGCTTGTACTCAACTTACGTTGCATCTCGCATTAGTGTCTAGCAATAGTTAGCCAGCATTGACGGATTCCAAAAGCTTGGTTACACTTTCTGATCCTTGGGCGGCAATATCTTCATCTGCTGCTTCCTCTAGGCTCCATGTCTCAGGTGACTTTGGTACTGGAAGATTGTCATCATGTGACACCGGTCTCATGGCTGAAGGAAGATCGGGATATTCAATGGACTTTTTATTTTTGACGGAGAAACCAGGTACATTTGTAAGACAGAAGTAGGGCTGGCGCAAACGATTATTTTTATAGTCGACTAATCACTGATTATTTTTTTAAGATTAGTTAACTAATTGGATCATACGTTAATTGAATATAAAACATACAGCTTATCGCACTAGAATGCAGCTGCTATTATATAACCGTCATTAGATTTCAGCTATATGCTAACTAAAAATAAAAAGAATTAAGACCATAGTTCATTAAACCTTTAATGAAATATGCAGCTTGTTGCAACAAACTATTATTTAACTGTTTAGCATAAAGTGACCCAGCACTGAAACGTAACGCTAGAAAACATTAGCATTGCTATTCAAACACATGACTGTTATAACGTTACAGAAAACACATGAATGTGTGCTAAGGCTAATGAATCAAATCGTCATCACTAATGTTAACTCTTACAGCTATCAATATGAGTAAGCAGCAAGTTTACTCTGTTTACGCTAATTTTAGCAGCTAACTAGCAATTTAGCTTACCGAGATGACAGTCCCTCTTCATTATTGTCACAATTGGCCACATCAGGCTTCCTTTTCAGGTGCTCGTGCATCGCAGTTGTGCTGCCGTGGAAGGCAAGTTCTGCCTTGCAGATATTACATTGCACACGTTTCTCTTAAATTTTCTTAAAATGATCCCATACTTTTGAGCTCCATGGCCGGGTAGCCATGATAGCAGAGCCTGTTTGTATAACGTCCTGTGACGTCATCCACGGCCTACCCCGGTTACCACTACTGCGCATGTGCGTCAAGGACAGAAAGGAAGACGCAGCAGTGGAAGGTGAGAAAAAGAAAGTAAAAAAAAAAACGACACATTGACTATTAAATTAATTGTCGGCTATTTTTATTAGTCGACATAATCGTGTTTAGCTGACTAATCATGGCAGCCCTAGACAGAAGTAGCAGTTGGTTAGATGATCCTTCTGTTCCCGCCATATCATTGGAATAGTGAATGGCATTGACTTGCGAGAACCTCTCAGCCAAGTTCTAAGATCAACAGTGCACCTTGCACAACAGATTTGTGGGGCCCAGGCTTTCTTGGTCACCGAACTAACAACCAAAATACAGCCCATATGCTTTCTTAACAAGAGCCGTCATGGCGCGTCTATGAAGCTTAAGCGTGTACTCGCCGCAAATGTAACACAATATAGCTACCTCAATGTTGCAACACTGACGAGACATTGTAACTGTTATGAACTACTTTTGCACAGACTCGTAGACTTTAATGTTATTTTCATGCATCACCTGAAATAGATTTGCATATGCCTTAGAACCAGCACATTAACATATACACTCAGACTGATATGATGGCAGGCGTGCCAGTTGCGTTATAGCCTCTGCAGACAGCGGCCAGAGCTGCCTAAACATGTTCGTACGTGCCTGATCTTGAAAACGTTCATGATGTTCTGCAACTTCAATGAAATGCCAGGAAAGCAAGCCTATACAAGACCAACAACATATGCATTGTTGGTATATACAGGTATGAAAAACTAAATCGCTAAAATAGACGATTTTGAAAAAACTGTGCGTGATGGGAAAGTTTTTGATGTGATTTTCAGTAGCAGCGGCTCAAAATACATAAGGTACACCCAAAAATGTTCAAGAAGCAAAATCTTTGTTGACCAGTGTAATTATATTTTTATTTTCTATTCATGGTACAAACTTGACCTTTTCTATTAGTCTTGTTTGTTATATTTTCAAACACAAATAGCAACGGATTTAAAAAAAAAAATGAACCTTTTCTGTTCGAGTTTCTAATATTAAACTTCCTCCTCAGTCCCAAAAACAGTTCATGTTCAGTTCAACACTGGCCCAACACATGTTCCCAGCAATGGTTACAGTCAGTACCACACAGTCCACAAGGACTCTGGCCTCTACAAGGACCTGCTTCACAAACTACACCTGGCCAAGGTTGGTGACTGCATGGGTGAGGGTGTAGATCGGCCAATCCGACGCAATAACAGTTACACTTCCTACACCATGGCAATTGTTGGACTGCATGGAGAGATCAGACCAAGAGACTCTGACTTCCGGGCCTCCGAGGATGGAGACAAAGACAAGGTGAGCGTGCAGGACCGAAAGAGGATCCGAATGGACAGCTATACAAGCTACTGCAATGCTGTGGCCGAACACAGTGCCCCTGACTGTCTCGGAGAGGGAGAGGTGACCCTGGAGATGGTTGAGGAGGACCGAGAGAGCAGCCGGAGCTCGCTGGAAGAGGACAGAGCTGAGGCAGATAAACCAGAAGTTTCCATCCTCTTCCAGTTCCTGCAGATCCTCACTGCTTGCTTTGGCTCTTTTGCTCACGGCGGAAATGACGTCAGGTAGGGCGAGGTTTCGTTTGGCTCGTGAAAAAACGAGTTTTTTTTTGTTTTGAATGTGACAATTTTGTGTGGACTATTTAGATTTTTTGGATAATGTATTAAATATCGATAAACTAGATTTGTCAAAATTATCCAAAATCTTTTAGAACTTTAATCTTAAAGTTCTTTTTTTTTTTTTTTTTTTTTTTTGCAGTAATGCCATTGGCCCACTGGTGGCTCTGTGGCTGGTCTATCAGAGTGGATCTGTGGGGTCAACGGAACCAACTCCTATCTGGCTGCTACTGTATGGTGGAGTGGGCATCTGTACTGGTCTCTGGGTTTGGGGCCGAAGAGTTATGCAGACGATGGGCAAAGATCTTACCCCCATTACTCCCTCTAGGCACGTACACATCAAAAACATCTTAGCTGTTATAGCCGTAAATATAAGCTGGTACTGACCCAGTTTCTTTCTTTTATAACCAGTGAAAGTGTCACATTGACCAATACTAAAGTTATACTTAACTTTATAATCAACTGTTTTTAAGCACTATAATTAAGATTAAGGTAAGATAAGACAGTGAACAATTTACATGCTTTTTCAGTCTGATAGTGTTTATATGGAGTTATTTATAAGCTGGACTTTATAAATCTAGAACCATGCATAGAACTCGACACATCAGTTTGAAGAATCAGTTCACCATGCAAAGAAACATTTTTAGCATGCAAGTATGAAGAGCATAGCTAATTTGTGCTATTTCAAAATACGTTTGTTACAGGATTAGTGTGTGTGTGTGTGTGTGTGTGTGTGTGTGTGTGTGTGTGTGTGTGTGTGTGTGTGTGTGTGTGTGTATATATATATATATATAAATATATATAAAATCTCAAAACGAGGTGTGTAATTTTATTTTATTTTTTGCCACCCGATAGTTGATCCAGCTTATGTTACTGATATTATTACATGCTGTGTATTAAGTGTGGAGTCCAAAGTTTTTGATTTGTACCGGAACTGTGTGTAATGTAGGGTTGCAGCAGATCCTTAGTTTTAAAATAGCATTTGGGAAACTGCCTCTGTATATATTTAACCTAATTAATAATGGTCCACAAACCCAAAATATCCAGATGGCTTGTCCTGTGATAAACTGACCTCTGCTGATGGAAAGAGGACATGAGTGACAGAAAGCATTTAATGGAGGTAGATTTGAAAATGGAGAGCTGGTGATGGACATCTGTCATATTGAGCATGTTTAAGTACACGTGTGTACTAGTATGTACAACCTAAAAATGTGTTTTTCTGTTTAGTTGAAGCCCACACATTTTGTGCTGTGTTTTTACCAGTGAATTAAACATTAAGACATTTGCTTTGGTGTTCAGTGTATATATGTTTTTGTCTACAGTCCGTAAACAGCCGTCTGGCGGTGTGTGAGTGTAAATAAGCTCCAGGGTTTTTGTAAGCTAGTGGATCGGCTGGCCTTTTAAGGATTTTGACTAAACTTATTTTTGTTTTTATTACAGTGGGTTCAGCATTGAGCTGGCCTCTGCAGTGACCGTGGTTATTGCCTCCAACATAGGCCTTCCTGTCTCCACCACCCACTGCAAGGTGAGCGAAGGGCCAAGAGCCCACAGTATGCAAACATGAGCCAATGCAAAGCAGGACAGATTGGAGTGGGCTAGGTCACTACAGATTGGAGTTTGGGCAAATTACTGCAGTGCAGTAGCAATGAGAAGTGATTAATTAAAACAGTTTTGATTGCAATGATTTGAGACTGAATATAAATACTGCATTTTCTTCTGTTGTCATTTTTAAATTTTCTTTAATTTACTGTGTAATCAACTGTGAGAGACAGAATGGAAAAAAATCCTGAAAATTTTATGACTTTTAAATATTTAATTTGCGTTTTATTGCATGAAATAAGTATTTGATCACCTACCAACCAGCAAGAATTTCGGCTTACAGACCTGTAGTTTTACTTTAAGATGTCCTCCTATTCTGCACTCATTAGAAAGAAATTACCAGTATTATTTGCGCGTTTGAACTCATTGCCTGTATAAAAGACACCTGTCTACACACTCAATCACACTCCAACCTGTTCACCATTGCCAAGACAAAACAGCTGTCTAAGGACACCAGGGACAAAATTGTAGATCCACACAAGGCTGGGATGGTCTACAGGACAGTAAGCAAGCAGCTAGGTGAGAAGGCAACAACTGTTGGGGCAATTAGAAAATAGAAGAAACACAAGATGACTGTCAATCTTCCTCTGTCTGGGGCTCTGCAAGATCTCGCCAGGTGGGGTAAGGAATATTCTGAGGAAGGTCAGGAATCGGCTCAGAACTACATGGGAGGACCTGGTTAATGACCTGAAGAGATCTGGGACCACAGTCTCAAAGTACGGGTGCTTGAAATCCTGGAAAATGCTTGAATTTTAATGTTCTGTTTTCCAGGCCTGGAAAGTGCTGGAATTTTGGAGAAAGTGCTTGAAAATGCTTGAAATTCTAACTGCTTTTACTTTACAATAAATAACTATCTGATTAAATAAGGTCACTTAAAGAAAAAATTGCAGAGCATAAAATAAAAAAGGCTTTGTCCGCGCCTCCACGTATGGCTGGATATTTTTGTTGGACCTGGCAACCCTGGCCGTGATAACAGCAATGATGGGAGGCTGCATTAGCTAGCCTGCTAGCATATGTATGCGCACCGCCAGCTGGCAGTTTTGCAGGCTTATTTTTATGAAGCATGGTGTGTAATAAAATGTGGTAACGCTAGTTTTGCATGCCAGTTGCAGCACGACCATTAATGGCATACGCAGTGAACATAACACACATTGTTTAGCATCCATCAACATTACTCTGCAAAACATACCATTGCATTTAGTCAACGTGAGTAAATCAGAGTACAGTATAGTTAGTTGTCATCAGCCAGTTTTCTCTACTACAGTAGACAAATGTACAGAACTCTGAAAAAGTATTCATTCCCCTTTAACTTTTCCAAACGTTACACCTACAAACTTCAGTGTATTTTTAGGATTTAGTGTAGTATGCCAATGTAAAGTAGCAAGTAATTGTGAACTGAGAGGAAATTATAGATATTTTTCCACAATTTTTAAATACATACAAATCTGTAAAGTGTACTATGCATTAGTATTCAGCCCTCTGTACCCTGATACCCCTAAATAAAATCCACTGTCACCTGTTTGCAAGGGACTGTACATACATCTTGGCATATGAGAAGTAAATGACTTTAAAGGAGAACTCTGGTGTGAAATGGGCTTTGGGTTTATGACATGAGACTAAATGAGTGCAACTGATTTACGTTACCATACAAAACGTCTCATTACAACTACCTACGATTTGTTA
>BRDA01005628.1:0-10344 GCA_036984385.1 Crenuchus spilurus | reverse complement strand
AGAGAACAAATACAGACACGGTCGATGCGAACATCACATCGAATCATAACTATCGTACGTTGACATGTAAAACTGATTAATCCGTGTCAGCCGGCCAATATACAGTATACTTTAATATGCTAAATAATGTGTTTATATGGGTTTTAAAAAAAATAAATGTGTAGACGACGACGCTCGTGTAGGCTGGCCGCTAATGAGAGGGAGACCAACGGTGCTCATCTAGGCTGGCGGCTGCATGGTTACACTTATCATATGAAAAGTGAAAGTAAAATTTATCTAACTTTCTTGTTCACTACCTTTTGCTACCTTAGCGTGGCTTTCAACAGGCACTTTCACTTTCACTTTTACTGAACAGCAGTCAAAAGTATTGACTGACCTTCTACGGTAGCATCTAGGAGATGCTACGACCGCAGCACCCCTAGCGGTTTGGCATAGTTGAAGAAATGTACGCTACTCGTTAGCTGAAATTGTAGTCGTTACCTGGATCAAAAATATTCTGAAATCTCGACTCGTTACCTGGAATACTCGTTAGTAGGGATGCTCGTAAGTAGGGTTACCACTGTACTTACGTGATATCTACTAACTTTTGTAACTATATTCAAATAATATTTCTTTAGATATTAAACATCATATCTTGTTGTGTCAACTTGTATTTTCAATTTATGCAGTGAGTTTTTAATGTAAACACGTTGTTGCAAGCTATCGTGTTGCATGCTATCAATACTAAGCTACACTACAAGCGTAGCTGGCACAGACATAAACAAGAGAAAAACAAGAGAAAATGGTGAACCGAATGTTGCTGGTTGCGCGGTGCATTCTGGGAATTGTGAAAGTGGCGAATTGAAGGATCTCTGGCTTGTCAAGGCTTTTAAAAGAATGGAGATTATCTTCAGCTCCTACTGGAGTGGACATTAAACTAGCATTTTCTTTTTCTTATTAACGTAACAAACACCCTGTCTAAATATTATCATAAGAAATGTGGCCTGAGTCTTTTTTCCTTTTTTCAAACTTTATCAGTTAATTTATTTGTAACCTCAGTCAGAACAAGAATGTATATCGTAATGTGTTTGTTGATTAGCTCTGAAATTACTCACTAAGTGCACATCCAAATGCTCCCTCCCCCTCTTTTAAAGTAATCAGGGCTAGCATGGCTTCATGTTAATCAAGCCTGCACTCTCCTCTCTGCAGTCTGTAAACTCTGCCTATTGACATTTTACCTGATGGAGTTGGCATTTTAGATTAGTGAGAACTGACTGGGGATCAGATTGGTTGTGTCAAAAGGCAATGGCTATTGCCCTTTTTTACTTGCCAGCACTATCTTAATTTAGTTGACTTACACTTGCAGCTAAAAGTGAGCAATCTGACAAAAACATGTCATCATACAGTCATATCAGAATACTATGACCAACTAGCTAATAGAACAACCAAACTTGGCTCGGAGTGTTCACTCCATGGTGATCATTCTTATTCATTATAGAGGTTAACTGGTCCACTGTGGTGTGTGGATTGATCTGTACCACCTGCTGGAGATGTTAGCATCAGTGCCCCCTGGGGCACCACTGTTAAGCCATTGGGAGGCACTCAGTGTATGTCCAATCTGGATACACCTTCTCTACAACGGCTGTAGAATATCTCACAAAGTTAGTGGTTTCTGAGATGCTACCACCCTTCTTCTGGTACCTTATTATCATTCCCTATTGTACAATGTGTACATCATATTTGTCCATGATGATAGTTTTACACTCTGGTTTTACAGACTGGTGTACTCACTTATAATATTCTGATATGTCTGTGTATTTTAAGACATTTTAGTTACTAGAAGAAAAAAAATATGTGCAAAGCAAGTGTCAAATGGTGACATTGTTATTTCTTGTTACTTCCTGTTACTCTTCTACTGGGATCGGCATTATGAAGATGTCTAAATGTCATGGCAGGACAAAATGGCCAAAGAGAATACAATACCATCTCACTTTTCAATTTTAATATCAGTTTACTACTTTGTGTTGGTAAGAACCAAGCGATACATGTACATGTGATACAGGGGTTACGATTCATTACATTATTAATATTATTAATAAAAAATCAGCCTTGTTTTTCTGTCACAAAGCATAATTTTGTGATAGTCAAGTGTATTGACATCTTACATATATTTAAATATTTATTATGTATTTTTATGTTATTAATGTAATTTATTTATAATTGTGTTGCTCTGTTGATGCTTTAGAATTGAAACTGATTCTAGAGCTGCACAATGTGTCACTTATTTTGTTGCAAAATTGCCAACACAGAAAAGGCTGCAGTATGGAAATAAGCATCGAACCCGTTAAATGCAGTGGAGCTTGAAAGTTTGTGAGCCATTTAGAATTTTCTACATTTCTGCAGAAATTTGACAAAACTACATCCGATTGTTACACAGTGGATGTTGTGAAATCTGTAAAGTCACATTTCATTCAGTTTCCAAAAAAGAATATATAAACAAACTAAACAAACTCACCACAACAAGCAAATTTTTGAGCTGCATGGCCTCTGTTCTCATCTGTTTAATGCACACTGCGTGCTGTTAAAAGTTAGTGTGAAGCCATTAGTAAACACAACATCCTCAGTTTGTTGACTACAAAAGGGATTTGTCTATCTACACAAGTGGGAAATATGTCTCAGATTTTTCAGTTTGCATGGCAGCCAAGTGCTGTTATTGTATTACTTTCATCTCATGTAGCATTTTCATATTAAAATATCAGAATTTTGTGTTTTGCAGCAAAACTGTTCTACTCACTGTTTACTGTATTTTTGTACTACTCAGATGTGTCAGCCACAAGTTTCCTCAGTTGTTTTCTCCAGCTGAAGGACTTGATAGGAGCCAGCCACCCCCTTACATTCTTATTAATAATGTGTTTACAAAAATATATTATTTTACTAGCATACATAATTAGTTAAGAATATATAAATATTTACAAAATGTCATCTCTTTAGCTGGGTCACAATGACACAAGGCTTTGGAGTTGTTTATACTGCTCAGTCTCTGCTGAAGGTGGATATCATTATGTATTTGATGTTTTATGAAAGTTATGATGACCTATGGAAATAATTTAGTTCTGTCATGCTATATATATATATTTTTTTTATTGTTTGTTTGTTTTATATACCTGTAACACTGAAACAACTGTTCAAGTAAACCTTGACTCATTTTCATCTCCTCACATAGTCTCAAACTTATTCTCAGTCTTTCTGGAGTAAAAATGAGCCAGCACAGCCGTCCAGTGTTGTTTGGTATATCAAAATCTGTCATGATGCAATTTGGTTCAATAATGAGGTCAGAAGTCAATTTGAAATGGTGTGATGATTCCTTACAATCTGTTTCATCTCTGTTAACTCACATAAAATGCAGTTTGAATGTTGTATTATTAGAAAAAAAAGCAGTAAACAACAGTGTGTATAGATGAATCATGCAGATGATGTTGAAAATAAACACACACGTATTGATATTTATGCATCTTAACCTCTTTTTCTAGTTGGTCAGTACACCATTACAGATTGAGCCCAATGACACACTGTGTCATCTATTGGATTTATTAGTTGACTTGTCTTTGAAACTCCAGCCTGATACAGACCTTCATTTATACATAACAGTCTCATCCACAGACTCGCACTCTGAAGTCCCTGTAGGTATATTTAGGGCATGCTGCCCAATGGCAGATTAATTGCTTGGGCGTGGTGCCACAAGGAGTTTTTAGCTTTCCACCCTTTATGTATTTTAGAACAGAGCTGTGCCATCTGCTTCTATGCCATGGCATTCCCATCAATATGGCCAGAATGCACACAGTGCTTGTGATGAGCTCTTAACTTGGCAGAGATGCGGGCACAGACTTATGTCAAAACCCTTTGTTCTGGAGCTGTATGAACTGTGTTTTTGTGATAACAAGTGTATTAGCTATTTTGAGCAAATGCATGCACACAGAAGAGGGGAAAACACAATATTCAATCAGATTAGCATTGTAAGAAGATTTTTTCCCTCTATTCTTCACTGGTTCTTGCCTTTTTCAGTGACTATAAGCTGAAGTGATTGTGTTGTTCTTTGTCTCCTCAGCTGCTGGGCTTTGTGTACGCCTGCTACGTTGTGAGTTCCATCACAGAGGAGGAAGACAGCTGTGAGTACACCCCTTCTCTTTCTTCATTCTCATTTTCTGAGTGGCACTGATAGATAATCATCATTATCAGTGATCTGTACCATAAACTCAAGATGTCCTCATCCTCATTGCCATGCAGGCAGACATCCACTACTTAAGGTTTAAAGGGCTCATAAATTTCATAATTTTTTTTTCATTAAGTCAAAATAATATCTACACTTCTCTTTCCTTTAGAGTTAATCGAGGATATTTTTGATACTGTGCCTTTAAGGCTGATATATAGTTGCATTACAAAAGGTTGGACACTCCTGGTCAAATTGTCAGGACTCAGAACCGGAACTCCAACTCCCAACCTCCCACGAAGCGGCAGCGATCTATCTCAACCAATCAAAACAGAGTCCAAAGGTCGCTGTCGCCGGAGTACTGAGCACACTCACCTGGCGCTCATTAAATGAACCTATTTAAACTCCTCTCATACTGTAGCCCAACGCGAAGTATTGCCACATCATAGTGCCTTATCGAGCGTTGATCATTGTGTTGGTAGTGTTTTGATTCTTGCTCTCGTTTTTTTGACACGTTTTGTCTTAGCGCCTCTGTCTTTGTTTGATCTCTTGTTATACTGACCTTGACCTACTTTTGGATTACTCTTTTGCCTGCCGTCTTGATCTCTGTTTGTTGGATCCCCTCTATTCCTGTATACTTGCTATCCACATCCGTTAAGTAAATATTTTATTTACTTTATCGCACGTGTCTGCTCTCCTATTTATCCTGGTTCCTGATAAAATTATGCTAGCACATCCTCTCAGGGGCGTAGCAGCAAATTCTGGGCCCTGTACACTCTCAATGACAGTGGGCCCCTATAAACGCCAGTAAACGAGGCACATGAGCAAAAAAAGGGGGGTATTTATTTAAATAAAAAAGTATAAATAAGGTTTTAAGCTACAAACAGATCAGATTATGTTGATGTAGCTATTTACATATTGATATATGCGGCAGAAATATTGCTGGTGGATAATTTATTAAGTCTCAGCACAGAGTTTGACTTTTAGCTCTGCTGTGTTAGAAGACAATAGGCTATAGCACACGCACTGAACCAAAAGACTAACTTACTTTAAAGTTAAGGTAAACAACTCGCATTTAGGCGCCTCTCTGTCTCTAACTGCTTAAAGTTGATAAGTAACGTTAGCGGCTCATAATTGTCTTTATAGTTACAGCCACAAGCAGCCTGGTTAACAACTAACGACTTCACTTGAGCCTCCAAAAATCAGCAGCTGTCTGGAGTGGACTATAACTTTAATTGGACTTTGCATAATAAGAAAACTAGGTTAACCTTTGGGAAAGAAAGCCGTCAACACATGTCTCCCCTCATTCTGCCTTCTTTCTTTTTCCTCCCTTTCTTTCTTCTTTTGAAATCCTGATTTCTGCTTTTTAGTAGCATGATGTGTAGCCCCCAGGTCATTCAATCAATCTAGGCTCACTGACGTTACACTTGTCGTTAGTCGCTGTTGGGCGGACTAAACCATTTTGGGCCTCCAAGAGGGGGCCCCAGTATGTCCAATATGTTCAGAGGACTGTGACTAAAGTTCATTCCCTCAGTTGATATTATCAATATATTTGAAATATGAATTAATAATTAATTTGAGGGCCCAATTCATTCAAAATA
This sequence comes from Crenuchus spilurus, assembly GCA_036984385.1. Lineage (NCBI taxonomy): Eukaryota > Metazoa > Chordata > Actinopteri > Characiformes > Crenuchidae > Crenuchus > Crenuchus spilurus. The sequence continues at coordinate 4,557 of BRDA01005628.1, read as the reverse complement.
AAAACAACCAAAAAAAAATAATTAAATTCAGGATTTTTATGGGCCCCTCTCCCTACTCGGGCCCTGGGTAGTCAGGTCCACTTTTCCCCCCACTTCCACGCCCCTGCATCCTCTACTTGTGGAAAAAACGTAATAATTATACAAATATTATGGCACAATTTATATGTGCTTGCTGAAGTTAATTTATTGTAAAAACTTTTTTTGCAATACAATAAACGACTGAGAAAGTCAACACATTAATAAAACCTGAGGGGTTTGGTAGGGCTGTTAAACACCATTAACACATTTTCATGTTTTTGACTTTGTTCAGAGTACATTTTAGACCAGTGAGAGCTTATTGTTTTTCTCTTTAAACATTTGAACAATAAAACAGCAGTTCTTTGGGATTTTCATTCCTATTCAGGTGTTTTATTATTCAACAATTTTTTGATAGTTTTTGACAATAACAGAGTAATAATATATACATTTACAGCTTTGTTAGATGACATTCACTTCATACAGTATGAATTCTGAAACCTCAGACATCACATTCTTAAAGGAGCAGTGCAGGTTAAATGTCAGAAAAGGCCTCCACTGGGGGGTGGAGCTGCATATCAGTCTTTACTGCATATCAGTAATCATATCAGCTATTCTAAGCACCTGTTGGTTTTTAGGATTTTCCAAAAAATTATTTGTGATTATAAATGTATATTGTTGTCAGTATGAAATTTGCCAGTTTCATATTTTGGTGAAATGCTTTGGAGCAAAAGAAGATTTGATAAATAATGAATGGAAATACATTAAATACAAAAAAAAACATTACTGTATGATTGAATTTTATTGAAGTGTATTGTGCACAAGTATCTATTTAATCCTATGTTATCTACTTAACAATACATATTTAAGTTAATAAATTAAATATTTTATTTGTTTGACAGCACTATTTAAATTTGGCAAATAAACAGTCATATTTTTCTCTGTAGAGACATAGACATAGAGACATAGACCGACTTTATTGTCATTCAAATTTATACTGTACAGTGCACATTAGAATGACATTATGTTGCATTGGCTCAGAGTAGATCAAAGGATAAGATAAACATTTTTATAAAAAGAATATATTTCAAAAGTGCAAGGTGCAATGTATTGCAAATGTGTGGCATATATGTGCAATGAGGTATATTAATAGTGCATATAAGCCCTATATGACCAGCTAGAAGGGTTAAAAAGTATTATACACAGTATAATATGATTGTCTTAGAGTTCCAAGGTATGAATTAGCAGCATTATTTAATATTGTTTAGAGTTCAACAGTCTTATGGCATGTGGGAAGAAGCTATTTTTGAACCTGAGTGTTCTGCTTTGAGGACAATGTAACCTCCTTCTGGAGGCCAGCAGCAAAAAACAGTCCATAGTGGGGATGGGAAGGGTCATTATTTTCGGTGCTCTGGATAGACAGCAAGTTGTCGCAATGTCCTGTATGGAAGGAAGTGAAGTCCCAATAATTCTCTCTGCTGTCCTCACCACCCTTCTCAGGGACTTCCAGTCAGAGGCGCTACAGGCTCCTGCCCAGACCGAGATGCAATTGGTCAGTATGCTCTCCACTGTGCCCCTGTAGAAGGTGGTGAGAATTGGAGGAGGGAGGTGTGCTCTCTTCATTTGTCTCAGGAAGTACATGCGTTGCTGTGCTTTATTGACCAGGGCTTCAATGTTGTTGAACCAGGTCAAAGTGTCCGTTATCTGCACCCCCAGGAATTTGGCTTTGCTAACTATCTCCTCTGCTGAGTTCTTAATGAGGAGTGGTGTGTGGATGGGTTGGCTCCTCCTGAAGTCGATAATGATCTCTTTTGTCTATTTGTTTGAAAGTCTAGTAGCCAGTTACACAGGTGGGTGCTGAAGCTAAGGGGGGCCAGTTTTTTTATCAGATGTGGAATGATTGTGTTGAACGCTGAGCTGAAGTCCAGTACAGCATGCACACATGTATATTCTTTCCTCCTAGGTGTTCTAAGCTCAGGTGAAGTGCAGAGGAGATGGTATCCTCTCTGGAGCGATTTGGGCGGTAGGCAAACTGGTATGGGTCGAATGTGGGAGGGAGTTTGGTTGTAATATGGTCCTTTACCAGCCTCTCAAAACACTTCATTATAATTGGAGTGAGTGCCACAGGGTGGTAATCATTAAGGGAGGAGATTGTGGGTTTTTTGGGCACCAGTATTATTGTGACAGTCATTGGGCATGATGGTACAACAGCCTGTTTCAGCGAGGTGTTGAAGATGTCTGTAAGAACCCAAGTCAGCTGATCAGCACATTCTTTAAGCACCCATCCTGGTAAGTTGTCGGGTCCCGCCGCTTTTCGGGTGTCCACCCTCTGCAGAGCTTTTCAGACGTCTGCCGTATTTAGGCAGAGTATCTGTTCATCAGTGTGAGGAGTAGATTTCACTGCAGGAGTGTTATTCAGTGCTTCAAATCTACCAAAATATTTATTTATTTTGTTGAGAAAGCTGATGTTGTTCTCACAGGTGGGAGGTGTAGCTTTGTAGTCAGTGATTGTCTGAATACCTTGCCACATCTGTCTTGTGATTGAGTGGTCCTGGAAGAAATCTTGCAATTTTTGACCATAAGCCCGCTTTGCAACTCTTATGGCACGGTTTAGGTTTGTTCTGGCTGTTAAAAGTGCTATCACATTGCCAGATGTAAAATCGGTGTTTTCTGCTATGTTAACTTGGAGGATATGTTAATTTATTTTCAGAGGCTGAAAAACCTTTCTTCAGAATTAATTAATTGCTGGCTTGATTGCTGTAGGGTTATACATGCAAATGAAAGTGACACCACGTCATCAGTGTCCTAAGAAAACCCTGTATCTCAATTTGGTCTGTTTTTGATTTTCTACATCTGTTGCCCTTTACATAGCATGAACATTTCATGATGCATTGACTATCAAAAATGCTCCAAAATTGATGGGAATAAAATCTTTTTAAAAAGATTAAATCTTTTTAATTACAATTAAAGTTAAAATTAGTTTGTCTTCTGTTGTAAAGTTATCATGTTGTTTAGACAGCAACATTATCCAAGTATGTTTTTTTAAATATCACAAAAACCACAAATACATTGTGGTTATTTTTGCAGCTTAATTTCAATACACGTACTGTATTGACCAGGAAATGTAGTGAACTCCAGGATTAAATGTCACATTTGTGTGTGTGTGTGTGTATACAGTGAGGAAAATAAGTATTTGAACACCCTGTGAATTTGCAAGTTCTCCCACTTAGAAATCATGGAGGGGTCTGAAATGTTCATCTTCGGTGCATGTCCACTGTGAGAGACATAATCTAAAAGAAGAAATCCGGAAATCACAATGTATGATTTTTTAAATAATTTATTTGTGACTTACTGCTGCAAATAAGTATTTGAACACCTGCCAATCAGCAAACATTCTGGCCCTCAAAGACCTGTTAGTCCGCCTCTAAAAAGTTCACCTCCACTCCACTTATTATTCTAAATTAGAAGCACCTGTTTGAGGTCGTGAGCTGCATAAAGACACCTGCCCACCCCACACAATCAGTAAGACTCCAACAACTAACATGGCTAAGACCAAAGAGCTGTCCAAAGACACCAGAGACAAGATTATAAACCTCCACAAGGCTGGAAAGGGCTACGGGGCAATTGCCAAGCAGCTTGGTGAAAAAAGATCAACTGTTGGAGCATTTATTAGAAAATGGAAGAAGCTAAACATGACTGTCAATCTCCCTCGGACTGGGGCTCCATGCAAGATCTCACCTCGTGGTGTATCAATGATCCTAAGAAAGGTGAAGAATCAGCCCAGAACTACACGGGAGGAGCTGGTCAATGACCTGAAGAGAGCTGGCATCACTGTTTCTAAGGTTACTGTGGCTAATACACTAATACACTAATTACATGGTTTAAAGTCATGCATGGCAAGGAAGGTTCCCCTGCTTAAATCAGCACACGTCCAGGCCCATCTTAAGTTTGCCTATGACCATTTGGATGATCCAGAGGAGTCATGGGAGAAAGTGCTGTGATCAGATGAGACCAAAATATAACTTTTTGGTCTTAATTCCACTCGCTGTGTTTGAAGGAGAAAGAATTATGAGTACCATCCCTACTGTGAAGCATGGGGGTGGAAGCATCATGTTTTGGGGTCTTTTTTCTGCACATGGGACAGGACGACTGCACTGTATTAAGGAGAGGATGACCGGGGCCACGTATTACGAGATTTTGGGGAACAACCTCCTTCCCTCAGGTAGAGCATTGAAGATGGGTCGTGGCTGGGTCTTCCAACATGACAATGACCCAAAGCATACAGCCAGGAAAAGATAGGAGTGTCTCCGTAAGAAGCATATCAAGGTTCTGGAGTGGCCTAGCCCATTTCCAGACCTAAACCTTATAGAAAATCTTTGGAGGGAGCTCAAACTCCGTATTTCTCAGCGACAGCCCAGAAACCTGGCTGATCTGGAGAAGATCTGTGTAGAGCACATGTGTCAAACTCCAGTCCTGGAGGGCCGGATTCCTGCAGAGTTTTGTGAACTTCCTGATCAAACACACCTGATTCAGCTCAGCAGG
>BRDA01005622.1:480-17425 GCA_036984385.1 Crenuchus spilurus | reverse complement strand
ATATCATGTGCAGCAACAGTCAATAACATCCCCACTTCAAAAGTTTACGTGTTTTTTTTTTTTTTCAACTATATTGGATCCTCAACATTCTTCATTCATTGCTTCAGTCATTATATTCAGCATATGCATTGAACAAGTCTTATCGCCTTTGCTTTGTAGAACCAGTCTGTTTGTCCATTTTCTGTCATGAATGTGGATTGTTGAGGAGTGCAAGCTGACAGTAAACACTTATACAGTTTCTGTACAAAACAAAGGGATACCTTTGTAAATAGTTACTAAACAGTTCTGAGTGGAGCTCTGACTGTTACTTCTCTTTCTGATTCTATGATAGGTCTACTAAATGTTTTATTATATGACACAGTATAGCAGAATTGTTCAAATGTTTTTGTCATTATAAATGTGTTGTTTCCTTTTCATTTCTGACACAGTTTACAATTAAATATGTACAAGAAAATTAGTAGAACATCACACACATTAGCAATCTGCAGAAATGTGACCACTTGTTAGGAGTAAGATAGTAAAATCATCTCCCATTTAATCTGATTCAGATTAAACAAATTTGACAGAGTTGTATCTGTACAGCAGGTGTCACTATGTTCTGTAAAACACAGGGAATACATCAGAGAGAGAGAGAGAGAGAGAGAGAGAGAGAGAGAGAGAGAGAGACAGAGAGAGAAAAAGAGAGAGAGAGAGAGAGAGAGAGAATCAGTAGTAAATATCTGAGAAGTGAAATATTAATTTTTATTATTTTCTGATTGGCTGGCAGGTGTCTATTAATTCTGTTTAATGGGAAACCTCTGATGTAGATCTTGTGTAAAAAAAATCTTTAATCACTATATACCAGTGCTCAGGAAACTTACAATTTTAACCACAACAGCCATAGTAAATATATGTGGACCACACATCCTGTGGTAGCTACTACAACAGCCAATAATAAATTTACAAAAATGTACAATTTTGTAATAAATATTTATTCTTAGATTACTCATTGGGTTTTCTTTGTATGCAATAGATGAATACACAAAACATGATCAAATATGTGGCAGCTTGGGCATAATGGAATAATTTCCTACAAGGTGTGCAGAAATAAATTGACTTGGCGGAGGAAACTCCACTCCACTTTGTCTCCACCTCACAAATTAACTTTGTATAACAAGACACGTCTGCAGTCCTAATCAGTTAAATGTCATTTCATACCCTCTCCTTTAATTTTCCTGATATAATAACTTATTTATGGGTTTTTTAGGGGGTGGTAATGACCACTATCTTATTAAATACCTCTTCTAAAAAAGCAAACCTACTCAGTGGCAACTATCCAATTTACACAAGGTCAGTTCCTGCAAGGAAAACTAAAATGTTCTGGTCTGGACAGATATGAACAGTGGGAAGTTCCTTTATGGTCCAACAGTCAGTATCTAAAATAAGAATGATGAGTGAAGTAGTGAAAATACTCTAAAGTAGCTCACCATAATTCTAAAACCATCCATCATAATAATCAGTGCTATCTGCCCCTGAAGAGAAAACATGGGATCCTGCCCAAAATAAACACTGTCAGTCTGTCCTGAACACTGCTGCACCTTCTCACAGAAACCTGCCTCAGTCCAATTACTGAGTGACCCTGCCATGAGCAAAAGTCAGCTCTTCCAAATGTCCCTTAGACATTTTATGTTTTAAACAATGTGTCTTAGGTTGCATATCAATGAATCCATACCCACAGATCTTCATGAATAACTGCTTAAAATATTTTTTTTTTCTGTGAATGCAGTGGAACCTTGGTTGTTGTAATTAATCTGTTCTAAAGTGTCTGTCAATAATCAAAATGAATGATAACTGAAGCAGTATTTCCCTTAAGAAACAATGGGAACAAATTAATTTGTTCCCAGCACTCCAAAATATTAACAAAAATTACATTTTATATATGATAACTATAGTTTTACATACAAAAAACAATGAGAAATAAACACAAAAGACTAATGAAATAAATAAATGTATATTTAACCACTCTTATGGGTTTACGCTCCGTTTTAGAGAGTGCCAATGTGGTCCAGCTAGCAGCCAATTTGGTTTTGCTCCCTTTTTCAGGCAGTAGTGCTGTGTGACGTCACTTAATGCCTAGTTCACACTACGTGATTTTAGCCCAGTTTTTCAGTTGCTTACAGTTTTTTGTAGATTTTTCTTCTTTTTCTGTTGCTGCAAATCAGCACAATAACGACTTGTATCGCTTGTTTCTTGATGTCCATTTTGGAACATAGCATATCTCCTGCATGGCATAGCTAGTTCTCGTGTGTGATTAGTTCTGTTCTTGTGACAAAATGTGTTTTTGGAGAGCAGCCAGGTAAGTCTGCAATTTCCCAACATAGAAAATTATGTATTTTGTGACACCGTGTTGCCAACCAGTCATGTAGTGTGAACAGCACAATGACAGACAACTCAAAAAGTTGTGTAGTGTGAAACTGGCATTAGTGTGATGTTGTCATTAGTGTGATTAGTGTGATTTTTTTGTCTGTTATTATTTGGGAGCTTCTTGACCCTTTTTGTGTGTGTGTGTGTGAAGCTTTAGTGTCTGTCTGCTCTGTGCTTGGTTCCACTCCTAAGTCTGGGTACAGTCCCGTGACATCTTGGCATATGGAAATATGTCCAGAGAGGTTGAATTCTGGCACACTCAGTAAACAAGAATAAAAAACTGGAAAAACAATGGAAATGTTTCGGAGGAATGCGTGATGCTCATTCAATGAGAAACAAAACCAGAATGAAGAACAAATGTGTGGGTGAGTGACAAACACCTGGGTGGATGCTTTGTTTTCATGAAATTAGGGGCGAGTCATGTGTGCACACTGACAAAAACCAAGCAGATGAATGATAACTGGGACAAAATTTCAACAAAAAAAGTTGATGATGACTAGTGCTACTTGTAACTAAATTGTACAATGAACAAGGTAAAGGATAACGGAGGTTCCACTATACTAGTTTTAGTACATTGGTTGCAGCCAAAATGTACTTAAACTAGAGCAAATCAATTAACTTTGTTAAGCCAAGCAATGCAATGGTTAAAAGGTCAGAATAGAACTAGGGCTGAGGAAATAACAATGTTCTGCTGAGAAATTGTTCTCCTACTTAACAGAAAAGGTTTCAGGCTGACCAGGATTTCTAAGCTTTAGAAGTTCTACAGTACACACTGTACAAAGGATAAGATCGCTGGCAAAGACACATACACTGATTAATTTTTATGAAAGTGAATACTTCTCTTTGATTAGGATTATTAAAAATGACTTTAATCTGTTGACTCTCTTCCCAGAATTCATTCAGTGAAGAATGCATATTTTACTGAGTGGCTTCTCAAAGAACATGAGATGCTGAATTAGGAAATTAATTCAACTTAACAAAGTAAGACTTTAAAACAAGGCCATTAACCAGCCTTCTATGCAAAATGGTGACAGTCGAGTTATGATTAACTTTTCATGTCAATTCTTTTCAGGCTTCCAATTTACAGTAGCTAAAGCTTAATTATCATTACATTTTAAATTGCTGCTTCATATTAACTACATATGTGTAGTATATATCTGCATCATACATCTCTAACAATCTATAAATTGGTGTCTGAGAAACTTGGCTACTGTGGTATGTAAGAAAAATTATTTTTGTTCTACTTTGTCTGGAAGGATTATACTCATCCCTTTCCTCTTTGGTGTCTGTTGGTAAGAGTGTCAGCCCCACTTTACTGCTGCCCTTGATCTCCGAACTTTATCTGGGACCTCTCCAGTAGAATAAATCCATTGTTGCTTTTGAACATATGGGTAACACAAGTGAGTGCTGATGTTTCTCCTCACAGGCTAGTAAAACCCAAGAGTTGGTCAATCTTCTTAATAAAGCTATTAAGATGTTTTAAGGGTTCAAAGATGACTGGCTGGGCAAGAACTCAAATGAGGTTTCAGCCTATGAAAACATGTACAAGAGTAGGTGCGTGAGAGTAACAAAAATCTGATGACTGATGAGTGAGTGAATGTTTGGCACAGCTAACATTAGACATTTAGATAAAATACAGATATGAAACAATAGCCTAGTCCAAACCTTGTCCGTGTTCCAGGGAACCTGAGAACAGAGAAATACTATACTAATGAGTTTGTGGAAAAGTTGATCAAGCAAGAATTCATACTTACAAGTTGGTAACTTTCAAAAACAGTGCTGCGGATGTGGATGTAGGTATGCAATCACTTCACAAAGTGCATTCTTGTCCTACAGTGTAGCACGTAATCAAAGTCAACACAGACCAGAACAGTCTTAAAGGGATTTTGGCCATAAAATATATTGTGGCATGCTGCAGAATTTATTGTTACTTTCCACATAGTTTCTCTCCGTTCAAAGACACAGCAAACAAATAGAACCTTTCCTTTTCCCCCTTTTTTCTAATTTGGAACCCGATTTTCTACCCAGTGTGTTTGGTAGCCAATCGATCCACCCATTAGTTAGGACTCTTCCTGCCACTTGTAATGTCCCTGACTCTAAGAGTGTGTAGACTAACACAGATGCATGTGAAGTCAAACCACCACCTCTTTTCTGCTGCCGATACATTGCCGCGAGGCACCAACACGCTCTGAGGAAAGTGTAGGATCCTCAGTTCTCATGGATCTCCTGGCAGATGCCTGAGACTGCCAACATTACATAGTAGTGGTGGGAGAATGTGATGTTTCTGGGGGTGTATGGATGTGGTGAAGAGAGAGATGTCTTGGTAATGATCCCAACAGATGGTTTATTCACACAAACTGACATTCACCAAACACTTAACTACAAATAAACACATTCAGCACATTCATCACGTACAATGACCAACAAGAGACAAAGGAGACATGAGGAGGCTATATACACATGTAATTAGGCTGGGATACAAACGGTCTTGTGAGGTAATGCAAGAAGGTGTGTCCACTAATGAGACATGATGACCAGAGGTGTCAAGTAACAAAATACAAATACTTTTTTAATACTTTTAAAATTTTGGTTATCTATACTTTACTGGAGTAATTATTTTCTGTTGACTTTTTAGTTCTGCTTACTTACATTTACATGCAATTATCGGTACTTTCTACTCCTTACATTTTAAAAACAGCCTCGTTATTTCTATGTATTTCATTTCAGTTTGTCATCATTTAAAAAACATCCTATCCAGATAACCTGCACCATCCAGAAAGAGTGAATTTGATTGTGTTACCCAATACCATATTGGTAAACGATCCATCACACCTGCACGTCACGTGTCTCATCACTCTCCAGTAAGCTCAGTACTACACATATATGGTCCACTAATATATTTGAAATGACTAAAATGTTTTCATTTTCAAGGGGCATATGTTCAGCTGAAACAGGTCGCCAGTACATCCCAAAAAATTCAACATTACCATTTTAATATAACATTATTGTCATTATGGCTTTTATAAAAAAAATATTTGGGGGGGGTAGTGAACTATATGCCCCTGTGACACAGCCTAAGTTTTGGCATTTGTTTTCCTTACATTACTTTTACTTTTATACTTTAAGTAGTTTTAAAACCAGTACTTTTGTACTTTTACTTGAATAAAAAGCTTAAGTTGATACTTCAACTTCTATAAAAGTCTTTTTAAACCCTGGTATCTGTACTTCTACCTGAGTAATGAATGTCAATACTTTTGACACCTTTGATGACGACTAGATGAAGGTGGGGACACAAAGACAGCACATGGGGAGCAAAACATATGCATAAGGGCAGAAACAAGGTAGGCTGGGACATGGCAGAGGCAGGGCATGTGACGGAGAGAGTGCCATCTTACCCACCCAGAGAGAGCATGGCCAATTTTTGCTCTCTTCAGGTTGGCTGCTGAAGGCAAGCAGCATGACCTGTGATTTGAAAATGCGATCCTCAGATCATAATGACAGCACCTTAGTCCACTGAGCCACTCCGGTCCAAGAACCTTTACAGTACCCCATTTTGAAGACCCCTTTCAGTAAGCTAGAAGGTGCTTCAATTTTAATACCCATCCACCTGTAGCTCTGAGTGAATAAATACAGTAGCTCTTTTTATGTTGCTCTGTACAGAAAAACCGTGTGTATAATTGAGTCAGTGTCATTAATGGCTTTCTATAGTCATTTCACTGATGCATTGTGTGAAATGCACAGTACCAAGATCACTGATAAGAAGAACACTTTGAAACTGTGTTTTGCAACAGAATCTGTTGCAGAAAATGTTTAACAGTATCACATAGGAATACTACACATTTACCAATATTATTGCACTTACAAACACTACATTTTGACAATAAAATTACATTTAGGAATCATTTACAAGACTAAGTAATATATATAACAAAGACCACCAAAATGTAAGCTGTTTGACTTGTACATTACCCTGACAATTCTCTAGAACAGACAACCACACATCTAAGAATAAGAAAATGTATACTAAATGTCACAAAAACATCACATTTGAACAGAAAATGTTCAATAATAAACAATAATAATATAATAATAATAATCAAAAAGAAACAATAATAAACAACCCATACAAATCACTGAATCTACCAAATTCATAAAAAAATATTTTAATACATCCTGGGGGGTATTTCACAAAGCAGGACTTCTAACTTCGCCAGATAGCTTAAACCCAAAGTTGAGTATTGTCCACGATGTCCTGTTATTCCATTGGATAGATCTGACTTCTGACTTGTTACCTGGTTAAACTAAGAAATCCTGTTTTGTGAAATATCCCTTGAACACGGTATAATAGAGTTTGCATGCACATAAAAAGAACACAGGAATGCAAGACCAGTTTTATAAGCATAATCAAATAACCCATATGTATTTTTCTTAAAAATGGCACATTGCAGCATTATTTGGCTGTAGTTTGCAATGAAAAGCAATGAAAGTCATCAGAGGAGAACAAAACAAGCTGAGCCACATCAGCCCCATCACCACCCCACCCATTCCTCTTCGATGAACGAATTAATAAAGCAAATTAATTTAACATTTGAGACTGATTAACTAAACGTGTGTTTAGACAGCTCTCTTTGGTCAGTTTTCACTTTTGGTATGTGTATGCTTTTAGAGGGAGCCTTTAATCATGGTCTCTTTTATTTTTTTCCCCAACAAAATGCAATCTTCTTGCTGCATTAGTCAAAAATGACTTTTATTAGAGAATCCCCATTTAATGGATTCATTAAGTCTAAGACTGAGCTCAGGGTCATGGTTCAGAAAAATAGATAACTCAATCTTCTGAAAGCAACAGGACATTATGTCTGATTGCACGTATGCCACTACAGTCAGAAACATGAATATTTAGCATATAGAATATACATCTGAATATACATACTGAACACTAGTTTTTCATTATGCAGCAGCAGAAAAAGAAACCACTCTGTTTCCACTTGATTAATTTCACTATTTACATTTGCTTCAATTTTACAATCACACTTCAATTTTTCCACTTCTGCATGACTGCTCTGTAATTTGCTCTGGATGCCTCTTCCGAACATATGTCACCCTTCTTATTGTTCTTCCTTGTCTGTACAAGGTAGACTACTGTTTTACAATAATAATGTCTATTATTACAATAATATTACGCTAATATTGTCTACTACTGTGTTACAATAACACAAAAGAGGACCAATTCAACCAATTCAACCAGTCTCATGATTTTTTTTCCTTATGAGAGCCGACAATGCATCATTTCAGTTTCCTAGGAAATCTCATCTCAAACAGGAGGATATTTTCTGAACTATTACAATGTCATTACTGGAACGAGAACATTTTCTACTCATAAAAGCAGTTTGTGAAAACATCAGAGCTTGGTGTAGGCATCCAGAACACCATTTTGGTGTGTACTACATGACACATTTGTAAACTGATGGCTACCAGATGATACAGACCTCTGAGACGAGTGACGGAACCTTTTCTTAAACACTGCACTGCCCTTTTGTCTCTCTCTCAAATACTCCTGATAATTTCTGGTCAGCAATGTGTACAGGAAAGGATTAATGCAGCTGTTACTATAAGCTAGACAGGTCACCACAAAGTTTACATACACCATCGTACTACGGGACAGCTTTCCAGGTCCAAAATAATAGATACTGAGTAACTGCCACAACCAAAAAGGCAAGAAGCATGCCCAGTAAGTAAGAACAATACCAAAGATCATGTATAGCACCTTCTGTTTGGGACACTTATTCATTTCTTTGGATGAGAACACAGTCGTTTGGGAGATCCAGTAAGTCCTGGCCAATTTGAGATACAGGTAACCAATAATGCATCCAGGTGCCAGGATGCAGGTGTTGAATAGAACAGTTAGGTACACCTTGTAGGCTGTGAGCTGCCAGGTGGGGTGGCACATGCGCTTCTCCACACCATCCTGGATGTGCTTCTTCAGGTCGATCATGATCATTGTGGGCAGGGCAAGGACAAATGAGGCGAGCCACACTGCCCAGGCTACAGCTCTCCTGCAGTGCCTGGCCCGGGCCATAGTGTCCAGTGAATTCACCACTGCCAGGTACCTCTCAGTGCTCATCACAGTCAGGATGAAAATGCTGGCGTGCATAGTGAGGAAGTCAAGGCTGAAGAGGATTCGACAGCCCACATCACCAAAATACCAGTCCTTAGCAAAGTAGGTGCACACCACAAATGGTACAGTGGCCAAGTAGAGCAAGTCGGCCAGAGCCAAGTTCACTATGTAAACGTACATGGTTCCAGTGACGCGGACAGAGATGTTCATAACCACTAAGGTGTACACATTTCCAAAGACGCCGACCACAAACATTAGGGTTAGGACTGTTGCCAGCACACATGTAACCAGGGTGTCACTGGGAGAAGCCGCTGGCTCTGGAAGGGCAGCTGTTGGTGATGCATTGGTCAGTGTACTCAAGGAACCATTTATCTGGACCCGCTGACTGATTGCAAAATGGTCAAGTGTCCCCATATTCCCAAAAGGTCAGTTTATTAGGAGAAGCAGCCACAGGTCTGTGTGGAGAGCAGCTCAGACAGCATCATCATATTTCTGAAGAAAATTGTGAGCAAGTTATACTGTAGTCCAGTCACGTTCAGACCTAAAAACATTCATAATTGACAAACAAGGCAGGTTATAGTCACTTCTACAGTAAGTTCAGAACACATAGTAGGTTTAATTAACAATTGCGTATAATGATAAGAAAAGTGTTACCAGTAGATGTTCTCTCCTGACGTACATGTATAGCATCCATACATCTCAGAGTCGTCTCTGTCTGTTGGCTGTGCAGATGCCAAGTCTTTAGTGGTGATAACATAAAGGTTTCTGAGTGAAGGAGAAAAGCGCGGGCAGCATCAGAGTAGAGAGTGAAACTCGAGCGCGCGGCTCCTCTGTCTGCTGTGCGCGAGCAGCGTCAGTACAGCTCAGAACAAACCCGCCTCCGTCACAGAAAAAACACCTCCATAACATGCACACACAGGCTACTGCTGACGAAGCTGCACGGTTTCTTCTACAATGAAGAAAATATAATATACACCTGGGCAAACTTTGGCTGTTTTTAGCATTTGCCAAAATATATTTTCAGTGCGTTTGGCCCCAGAGGGAGAAATGGCCAAATAAAAATTAAATGGGCAAAGTAATCTGGTACGGGGGTGAAAATAATAAATAAGTAAAATAAAATAAATTATAAAATGAAAAGATTTGTGCAAATAAATACTGAATAATAAATGTCTCAACAACGAAATCTTAGCATTCCTATTGGTTGACCTGTCTCAGATTTTGTAGTTTCTTGTTCAGCATAAATGAGGTAGTTTAAGGGCGTTTTCACACCTGTAGTTTGTTTCTGTGGAATCAGAATGAGCTTGTTTAACTTGGAGCTATTTGTTTTGTTTTCACACAGGCACAAAACTAAATGCACCAAAATGGTCTCAACAAACCACGTGAACACATTGTCTCCTACGATTGGTCAGAGCTGTTGGGCGTGGTAGCAGGAAAGTAAACACTAGAGCAGCAGTAAGAGCAAAAACTGCAACGTTCACGTACTGTCTCGCGGCTGCCGTGTGGCTTACGTGTTCTGAGCCGTTTGAGAGCCCATGTTTCTGCTGTGAGACAGCGTCACGTGACACGGTCTATGCGGTGGGTTAGTGACGCGTGACATCAGCAACAGTACAGTGCAGTTTTAGTCTACCGGTTCTCCATTTAGCTCAAACTTGTGGAGTACACCATAGTCGGGTTTGATCACGTTCTCACCACAAGCAAACCGCTCCTGAGTTCGTTTGGGACTGGACCGAGACCACCACCTCTCGCAGGTATCGGTAAGGTTCGTTTGATCCTTAACTGAGTTCCACTACTGTTTCCACACCTGACGAAATGAACTGCACCAAGGGAGCGAAGGAACCAGAGTCCGTATTAACCGGACCAAATGGTGCTGGAGCGAAAACGCCGAAAAGCTTAACTGGTTTAAAATGCTAATGAACACTATATACTTACTATATACTATACTAATTGTGTGAAGGTTCTTGTTGCTGCAGAATCAGGAGCCTGCTAACCTAGCTTTCATTAGCTTAGCACGTAGTAGTGTTGTACATGTTAATTGAAATTAACTGAAACATTCTTTCCCTTCAACACCTAATTTCTGAACAGAGCTTGTACTGTTTGGATCTGCTGTTTGAGGCCTGCTAATCTTACAGTAGCTAGCATCAGTTTAGCATTAGCAGCTACTGGGCTACAAGCATCATAATGCAGTTTTATCAAGTACAGTCAATTTGAAATGGTCAGAATTTCAGAGTGGTTTCTAGGATTGCCAACCATCCCGTAAAATATGGAATCGTTCCTTATTTGTGAACTAAAAATTTTCATTATCAGCAACAAATTTGTGAGTTTGTTAGACTCTTAAACTCCACTTAGGAAACACACACAACACACTGACACTTTATTACACTTGGTTACTTTAACTTTAACTGTATGCTGCTAATATTTATTCTTTATGCACTCATTCACATAAATTGCTAATCTCCCCATGCCATGCTCAATACTCTGGACATTGTACAGAGTTCTGCTGATATATTATACTGCTCTGCATAGTGTACAGTCTATATTTACATTGTATAGTCTATATCATGTCCGTATATATCTGCATATACTCATAAAAACTTTTATATTTATACCAAGCTACTACACTGGGTAAAACTGGGACCTTGGGAATGTAATTTCGTTCCACCTCAGGTACTACATGTGATGCCAATGACAAAGTCTCCTTGAAGTCCAAAAGCCAGGATCTGTCATGGTATGGGGTTGTGTCAATGCCCTTGACAAATGTTATTTACACTTCTGAAACATATATTGAGATTTTAGTGCAACATATGCTGCCTTCAAGACAAAATCTTTTCCAGAGATGTTCATATATTTTTCAAAAAGGACAATCCAAAATCACATGCCACACAAAGGCATGGCTGCAGAAAAAGAGGTAACAGGTACTGGACTGACCTGCCTGCAGTCTTGATCTGTCCCCAATAGAGATTTTGAAATGAAAAATACAATGACAAGCCTTTAATTCTACCTACCTTAAGAGGAATGTGCATGAAGAATGTGACAAAATAACAGATGAAACACTTCATTGCTTCAAATCCTCTGTGCCAAAACATCTTTTAAGTGTTGTGAAAAGGAATGTAACATAACAAAGTGGTTTATGCTTTACTGTACCAACTTTTTTTGGAATATGTTGCAGGTCTGAAATGCAGGAATGGATGTATATTAACAAATGAAAAAAGTTAAAAGACAAAACATGAAATATCTTGGGCTTACTGTCAGCAAGTAAATGATAAAAATATTAGTTTTTTCTCTGCATTTTCTATAATGTCTATAAATAGTACATTCCACAATGTACAATTTGTGATTGTATACACACATACAATGTATAAATACATATATAAATGTAAAAGAACATAAATACATATAAAAAGGTAAATAGGAATGGCAAGTCTACTTATGGGCCTTTGTGTCCTTTGGGTGGCCAGTGTCAGACACAAATGAAGACATGTTTTTGTTTGACTCACTTGTACACATGCATTAGTGAAAATAATACAAGATTTAATTTTAAGGTCATGTGATAATTGCTTCATTATAGGTTTTCATTGACCATTTTGAAATACCAATTACCAGGTCTCAACATGCTGTTGTCAAGGAGCTCTTTTATGCACTCTACGTCATGGATGGACTGGTACACCAGACAGATGCAGCACTATAAGCAGCCTCAAAATAGATCCCACATACCAACCAGACAGGCAAAGCTGGAATTGTGCAGAACTTATCTGTAAAGCAGTCCAAAATTGTGTGCGCAAGGATGAAATGCTGACTGAATTTAAATTATGTTGCTTTTTTAGTTAAACCAAAATACAAACCCCATTTCTAGAGGTTTTGACACTCTCCAGAAATGCAATAAAAACTGAAATTCAAAAAGGACAAAGAAGAGATTTTCAATGTTTTTAACAATAAACTGATGAATGCAACACACTTAAAAAAGCTGGTACAGGCTTATTTACCACTGGGTCACATTACCTTTTCTCTTGATTATACTTTTTAGTCATTTGGGAATTGAAGATACTAATTGTTGCAATTTTTGCAAGTTGATTTTATGTCCATTCTTGCTGTATACAAGACTTGAGCTTCTCAACAGTCTGGTCACCATTGTCTGGTTCTCCTCTTCATGATACGGCACACAGTTTCAATAGGAGACAGATCTGGACTGCATGCAGACCATTCAAGCACCCACACTCTATGTTGACAAAGCCACACTGTTCTAACTTGTGCATAATGAGGCCTGGCATTGTCCTGCTGAAATAGACATGGAGTTCCTGGGAAAAGACAACGTCTTAACAGCAGTATATGTCTCTCCAAAATAACAACACAAACCTCCACATCAATGGTACTGTGCATAAACGACTGCCTAGAAACTTCAATGTACTGAAGCAACATTCTAAAGAAGAATGGGCCAACATTTTTCCAGAATGTTGTGAGAGACTGATAAAGTAATACAGAAAACAGATACTTCATGTTAATGAAGCTACAGGTGGTTCTGCAAGCAGTTGAGTCATAGAGTGTACTTAGTTCATGCATGGTTTCTGCACTTTGGCTTCATTTTTGTGAAAAAATAAAGTGAAATCTGTTGTGTGTTTTCATCTGATGTTGTATTCATGTGATTTTAAGACTTGCTAAGGATGATTTTTATTATGTCTAGATATGTAAAATCATATAACTAAAAGAGGATGTGCTTTTTCACACAACTCTACATGATATGCAATACAACATTTGCTATATAAATACATTCATTGCGATTGTACATGCAGAAGGCTGTGAAATGAATGTGAGGCCTTGAGATGAATGTGATATATAAGGCATTAAAGTCTAAGCATCTTTTCTTAGTGAATGTGCCTGGATCCAGATTGAAGCAGATTGCAGACTTACCTCCTGCTATTATCATCAACAGCTTTCATGATCAGAAAGTCTCTCACGACTCCAAGACAAATAGCCATACCAAAGTAACAGAAGATTAAGATTTTCTTGTTTACAATTTTACCAATAAACAAGCAAGAACATACAACAGAGGCAAGCATATAAATAAATAAGTCTCGTGAGCAAATACAAGTTCAGAGAAGTAAAACTGTCTAAGCTGTGTAGTGTTGTAGTTAAAGTAAATGAGGCCTGGCAGGCTCTCAAAGCAACATTTCAAACAACTAACACAGAGACTGAAAAGCATAAGTTAGAAGTTGTATACAAGAACATTTCCAAGTGATTGAAAAAATTTTGGAGTACAGTTAAATCAATAATTAAGAAATTTGTATGGCACAAATGTTAATCTGTAGCAGGCGTATCACTAAAACATGAAAACTTCAAAGAGGGTTAATACTTCTGTATTCTGTAGTTTGAAGAACAAAGATTGGTTCCACATGTCCTCACTTCTCCAGCCATAGCATGGATTTGGTAAAATCATTACCAGCACACTTGATTTATGCATACTAAAGTACTGAATAACCAGCCCAGCTATACTATTGAATGATAAGAACAAGTAATACTGAATTGCCATGAGGAGAATTTTATAAAGTGTTAACAACACTTTAATATACATTTTGTATTAATGTAAATTTGTATTTATTATAATTAGTTTTTGTTTTATTATCAAGTAATCACTAATTACTAAGATCAGTTAGAGCTTAAAAGTTGATACAGTTTAAAAGTTCCGAAGTTAAAATAGGCAGAAACACTGTAGCTTTACTATAGATTCTCAAACTAGTCACAAGTTTAAAAAACAGCACCAGATCATTGTAACCTCATGAAAATGTGAAGATGATGATTCATCAATGATTACTCGTGTGAAAATAGCCCTCTATTTTCAGGCTCTCCCCTTTCCGTCATGTTCCACACTTCCTAGTCCCTTATATGGTCACAGTTTCCTGTTTGTGTTAAGTCTCAATCTCTCGTCTAGTCACACCCCCTTGTCAGTCTTGTCAGCTGTTCCCATTCATTGTGCCTGTTTACCGCCACTGATTGTTTTCCCTTTATAAAGCCCTTGTTGTGTTGGTTCAGTGCTTTTCATTGTAAGTATCATGTTCGTGTATTTCTCGTGTCTCAAGCTAAGTGTCTATCTAAGCCTTTGTTTAAATAAATTCTGTTTTGTATCTCTTTTTAAAAAAAATCAGTTTTGAAATATCATGGCCTACAAAAGGTGTAATAAAATATATTTACTAAAACTCTGTCCATTGAAAATCCTCATAGGGTTCCTAATAGGGACATGATGCTAATACAGGATAGTGACACAACATCAGGGGTCTATTTTCGTACAATCCCACATGTTAAACTCTTTAATGAGTAATGTATGTTTTATCTCCCAGAATGAACTGTAATTTACAACAATCTGTTGTTTTTAAGGAATACAGTATATTACTGCACCATCTGTACTGTAAGATTGCAGCACTTTTTACAGATTTTGCTTGAGTCACAAACTAGCTTGACATCTTGAGCTCATCTACATCACCATGTACATCACAAATACAATACAACCACCAACGCATTCTGAAGTCTATGTGAATACAACCATCTGCATCACATAAATCTATTCAAAAATATGATGTATATGACAGATTCTGAAGTGTGGATAATAGAAGATGCGACAAAACAACAATCTTTTAAATATTATTTCTGCAGATTTGTAAAAAAAAATTTCATCCAACAAACAATCTATTCATGTGCTTAATGTATTCACATTAGGTAGCGTTTAGACTTTAAGTTAGGTAGTAGCAAAGTAGACTTAATTTTATCCTTCACACATGAACAGCTTTATAGCTGGTATAATGAAGTCAGGTTGGGCTTTATTTTTCATCATGGAAAAACATTCCTGTGTATTGTTTTATTATCTTAAAGTGTTATTACATTTCTAACAAGCTGTACATTTCCACTAGAATATATATGAAGTCTGTTATTCTTGCTATGCCTATGGTACGACTGTGTCAGCCAGAAAAGCTTTTCAGCCAACGAAATTCAAGCTCACAACCTCCACACCCACATAACATGACACCACAAATTTTGGAAAACATCAGCTTAATCTTGGAATAGCAGACCATGACTTCATTAATGTACCCCTATCTGATAAATTTGATCTTCCAGGTCATAAAGCTTTGAAAACTCAATTTGCTTCAATTTGAATAGACCCTGTGAGACTTTGAGTCAGTAACACAAAGTAAACAAACATTCATATTCAAAAGCAGTGATCTATGCATATCTTAACATATTGTTGCACTAAAATTCACTTTCAACATGTCCTCTGATGTTAGTCTGATCCTCCAGAAACCAGAATCTCATGCAGGGCAACTAGGACCAGAGATACCTAAAGTACAGCCTGATGAAAGTTGAAAGGATTATTTTCTGTCTGTGGGAGAGTAAAGAGCCTGCACTGAAAAGTGATCTATTGAATTTGCTCAATTCAAATGTGCACATTATTTTCACAAAGACCAAATGTTACCAAATGGACACAATCATTGCCAAAGCAAGTAAGCTGATTAACTAAATGTAATACAAACCGGATTCCAAAAAAGTTGGGACACTAAACAAATTGTGAATAAAAACTGAATGCAATTATGTGGAGATGGCAAATGTCAATATTTTATTTGTAATAGAACATAGATGACAGATCAAAAGCTTAATATGAGTAAATGTAACATTTTAAGGGAAAAATATGTTGTTTCAAAATGTGATGGCATCAACAAATCCCAAAAAATGTGTTGATTCAAAATTTCACAGTGTCAACAAATCCCAAAAAAGTTGGGACAAGTAGCAATAAGTGGCTGGAAAAAGGAAATTGAGCATATAACGAACAGCTGGAAGACCAATTAACACTAATTAGGTCAATTGACAACGTGATTGGGTATAAAAAGAGCTTCTCAGAGTGTCAGTGTCTCTCTGAAGCCAAGATGGTAAGAGGATCGCCAATTCCACCATTGTTGTGCAGAAAGATAGTGCAGCAATACCAGAATGGTGTTACCCAGCGTAAAATAGCAAAGACTTTTAAGTTATCATCATCAACCGTGCATAACATCATCAAAAGATTCCGAGAATCTGGAACAATCGCTGTGCGTAAGGGTCAAGGCCGTAAAACTCTACTGAATGCTCGTGATCTCCGGGCCCTTAAACGTCACTGCACCTCAAATAGGGCTGCCACTGTCAAGGAAATAACAGAATGGGCTCAGGAATACTTCCAGAAAGCATCGTCAGTGAACACAATCCACCGTGCCATCCGCGGTTGCCAGCTCCACCGTGCCATCCGCGGTTGCCAGCTGAAACTCTACAGTGCAAAGAGGAAGCCATTTCTAAGCAAGCTCCACAAGCTCAGACGTTTGCACTGGTACAGGGGTCTTTTAAAATGGAGTGTGGCAAAATGGAAAACTGTTCTGTGGTCAGATGAGTCACGATTTGAAGTTCTTTATGGAACACTGGGAC
>BRDA01005620.1:291-56525 GCA_036984385.1 Crenuchus spilurus | reverse complement strand
CAGTGTGTAATTACATTAAATGATGCAAGGAATCTGGAGGAATTTCAGTGCAAGACAAACACTTGTGATTTGCATTTTCCATACTGTCCCAACTTCTGATTTGGGGTTGGTTTAACGTCTTAGCAAGTCATGTTTGCTTAATCGTAGCAGTCCCAGTTACTTCTACAGCTGAGGTGCATTTCTATGGAAAAACAACACCTTGTTCAGAACATGGAAAACTTTCCTTTCTCCTTTTTAGCGAGTGTCTAATTGGTGGTCGGCACTTAACATCCAGATGCTACTTGCTTGCGTTTCTCTTACGGGAAGGCCATGAGGTATTTATTTAGGTGTCCTCCACTTACCACATAATTACTGCACAATGTGCATCTCCTCTTTAGCTCAGTTAGCATGAGCTGACTGAGTATGGCATAGTCTCACCAACCTCCCTCTATAAAATGACACAGATCCTCAAGGAGCTTTTCAGAGCCTCATTCAGGCTAAAACCCCAGACTAGTTTTAATGCCACAAAATCCACTGTTATTCATTCAGTTTCAACTAGGAATAACTCATATAATAGTGCATGCACATCTGAACTGCTACAGTCCTCCTGTATGGTTTTGTTGCACTTTTACTGCTGATAAATGCACATGTATGTACAAGTACATTTGTAAATAGTTTACATGACCAATATTTATTGGTGATAATTATATTGCGCATTGCAAAGCAATGCGCAATATACTGTTATTCGATTTTTCATATATTCTTCTTCTTCTTCTTCTTCTTCTTCTTCTTCTTCTTCTTCTTCCTTCTTCTTCTTCTTCTTCTTCTTCCGCTGGATTTTTGACGCGCTTCTTGTCCCGCAGTTTTTGAGATATCGACACCGTTCCAACTCCAGATTGTTAGGTCCGATTGTGTGATCCGGGCTCGTATACAAAATTTTGATCGGATTTGCGGTTTTCCTAAAAACTTCCTTAATCCTTTTCCCATAGAGAATGAATGGGGAGCAAAAATGCATACTCATCTACTGTACTTCTGCTTGATCGACTTGCACCATTTCGGATACACTATATCAGGGTAGGCCCCTGAGCACAAATTCACTGTTGTTTTGACCCGCACTCGTTTATTTGTCGTTTTATTGCCATCCCTTTTTTGTCCCATTGACCTCCATTCATTTTCAATTTTCAATTCCAGGCTTCCATTTGCGTGACAACAACCAAAATTGATATACTACATCATGGCAGGTAACAGAGCTCTAGTCTAGAGCCATACTGACCCGCACTCCTTTTTTTCATCTTTTCTTCCCTCGTTCCTCCCATTGACTTCCATTCATTTTCGCATACACTCAAGCCACAGAGTTTCTGTCCCAACAGCCACCAACATTCATGTACTCCATCAGGACAGATAACAGAGCCCTAGTGCAGGGCCATAATGACCCGCACTTTTGTCATCTTTTCATCCCTCGTTCTTCCCATTCATTTTCACATAGAGACATGGCAACCGCCTTAGGTCCCATAGCAACCGCCTTGGGTACCATAGCAACCGCCTTGAGGTCCATAGCAACCGCCTTGAGGTCCATAGCAACCACCTTGGGTTCCATAGCAACCGCCTTGGGGCCCATAGCAAGCGCCTTGGGGCCCATAGCAACGGCCTTGGGTGCCATAGCAACGGCCTTGGGTATCATAGCAACGGCCTTGGGTGCCATAGCAACGGCCTTGGGTGCCATAGCAACGGCTTTGGGTGCCATAGCAAAGGCCTTGGGTGCCATAGCAACGGCCTTGGGATCAATAGCAACCACCTTGGGTGCCATAGCAACCACCACAAATACCAAAACATTACCTTACAAACCAACTGGGATACCTTAGCTTGTGGGCCATGTTAGCAATGCGCAATATCCCGCGTTTCCTTCAGGAAATGCACTTTTCTAGTTATATACTGATATCAATTATATCTGGTGATTTTTACAGCATGTTCATAATATTTTAACAATACAAAAGCTGTAATAACTTTCGTAACCAACAGAATGATCACCGTGATCATATTCATGCTGTCTCATTTCTACTTCCCCCTCTTTTCCTCTCCATTCATGGTACCACAGCCTGCCCTTCATGATGATAGATGAGTCTTTTCCTCATGTATCACCCTCACGACAGCCCTATGATTTGGCATGACCGATGGAAGAGTGTGTCATGTCTTCATTACCTCCACCCTTACTTTCAATTGGGTAATGCCCAGTGTGAAGAAACTGAACCAAAATAAGCCGCACTGAGACTTTCAGCCATCATCTTTTTTTTTTTTTTTTAAAGATTCTCTGGTACAGACTTACTCAGGCTAGAATGTAGAGACCAGGTTTCTTCTAACCCATCTCTTTCATTGTCTTCTTCTCCAACTCTCTTACACTTTTATAAAATAAATGTGCCAAAAAATGTCTCTTTGGTGCTCTGTCATACTAGTTTTGCTTAAATAAAAAGCCTTTAATTGAGTGTTTTTATTTTTTAGAACGATCTGCTGAAAAGTTCTTTAGGGAAGCAAAAGTAGTTCTTTGGCATTGTTCCAAATAACCATTTTTGGACACGGTAAAGAACGCACATTTTCTCACTTGCTTCAGTTTTGCCAGAACTTCTGATAGCTTATGCTGACAGGATCCACTCCTGACATCTAGCTATGGCATAAAGGGTTAAAGCTATAAATGCCTGGCACTGGGACAGTGGAACTGGCTCCTGGAGCTCTATTCCTCCATTTCATACAGACATGTGCCAGCCAGTAAGGCAAGAGAACAAAACCTCAGCCTGTGGGATCCTAGCTGATGTGATATTAACACTGACAAATGGATGAAATGATAGATTGCAGTATATGCATGCAACAAATTTCTCTATATACAACACAATATGTCTCTGGATATCATTTCACAAACTGCCTGGAAAGGATTCAGTGATAATCAGTGATCATGCCACTCCATAATGGGATCGGAATAGAGCTTTACTAGAAAACGACAGCCTTGATATTCCTTGTGCAATATGGAATCAATTACTTTGCGGCAAGCCCCAATTTGTTGGCAGGTCTCTCCTGTTGCAGTGTGCTTTTGTGCATAAATGTGCAAAGTTTGTGTGTACCTGTCTCACATCAACATCTGCAGTAAACTAACAGAGGAGATCAATTTTATTGGATGTTAAAAATGATCCATAAAGTGGCCAAGTATCCTTTTTAATTCCTTTTTTAGCCCAGGACATGATGCTGGCTTTTTGAGATGCATGGGGTTGCCAGATCCTCTCTGCTCCATTCTAAACCTCAGGGTAAAAATTCTGCTGCAGATAACGTCTTGATAAATACACTGCTTGACAGCTCATGAAACAACTTCAGACCACTGTGTTCATGTATCAGTTACAAACACAACCTAGGTATATTTTGGAAAACCAACATCTCCTTCTGACTGTGGGAAACGATCCTTTTTTCCATGTCAGTGATTAGACCAGAAAAGTTTCTAAGTATATCACTTCAAAGTTATAACTTCATAAAAGAAGTCAAAATGACTTTACAATTGATTCTCTAAAAGACGTTCCTCAGAAACTCATATTGTTTTCAAAAGAAGTAGAAGGAAACCAGCTCGGTTCAATATTGTTTTCCATGTTGTTATTCAGAGGGCAAGCAGGCATATAATTGTGGGCAGCGTAGCGCATATGAAACATCAAAACTGAGCCTTTGTGAGGAGGCGAATGAAGGAGATGATGATTGATGGGGTGTAGGGCTGCCCTGCAGAGACCATTTCACTAACAATGAGAGAAAGAAAGCAAGAAAGAGAGAGGGATACTGAGGGACAGTCAATAAGGGGCCATGGCAAATGAAAACAGGGGCTGCTCTGCGAATGCAGCCCTGGCTTACAGTCCCCACGAGGGAAGAGTTAAAATCCCATAAAATAAAGTTCACTAACGCATAAAGCCCTAATAAGTATCCCTTTCAGCGTTTTACAGGACGTGGAAACTTTATGAGAGCCCACTACGGCACAGCCATGCACAGGCAGCTCCTAGTTCACACGAAGATGCTCTGGGCTTTAGCGTTGATCCACAGCAATGATAACAACCAATAAGAAAGCAGGACACATAAGCAGAAGTGCAAAAAAGAGAAAGCACTTTTACCTTAGAGACTGCTACTGTGTGAATATACTGAGGCTGAGTGTCATTACCCAGCTAACAAAAGAACATTGTGAGAACGGTCCATTTAGGTTATGCTAACGTTTACAGAACGTTATGGTGTGAAGTTCTTGCTTGGTTATCAGAACATTAGGTGTGAACATTAGGCTAGAACGTTCTTTGAACATTCCCTTAATGCTATTATTATTATACATCCGGTCAGGTGGCAAACAGGGAACATTTGTTCATCGTTAGGCTAACGTTAGGTTGGAACGTTATATCTAGGTTTGTTCAAACTGTAGTCAAAACCTTCAAAGAACATTCCTGGAACGTTGTCATTTAACAGAACCATGCAAGAATGATGCCAGAACGTTTGCTGTTACATGGGTTTTAACAACACAACTGCTAAGTGATGCTAGGCTAATTGCTAATGATGCTAAACTGAAGACTGAAATATGAAGCTCAGTAATGAAAGCAACAGTTTCACATTGCAGTGTGATGATTTTAACCATTTTTACTCAAGTAAGGCTTCTCTTTTAAACCATCGCACATGCAGGCACACCTGTTGCTTATAAAATTCACAAAGAATTATGAAACTATGGAGACATGGCAAATTGCACAAATTAACCTCCATTCAGATCAAACAGTCTATAATCTTGCATTAAGAGCAGATCTACTGTAGTGCTCAGAGGAGGAGGTTACTGCTAACCTGCCCTGTTCATTTTCCCAGAGGGCCTTACATCAGTGAAAAATGTCAGGCAGCAAGTTTGCAAATCAAAACATTGTAATCAGGAACAGTCCTGACTTCAACTTTGACCCTGTTTACTGGCACGCCAAAATGCGAAGGCGGTCCACTTTGTCCAGCGCATTTAATAATGAGTCTCAACAAATTGACATGAAGTGGCTGCTAGTGGAGGAAGGGAGGAGGAAATTAGCTACCGGGGCCTGCTTTTTGTTGCTCATAAATGATTCTGATTGGGTGGGGCTGGGGGGTGGGGAGAATGGGTGGAGTTACAGAACAATGTGTCACAAATTAGACTTGGAAATCAAGAGCCACGGGCCCTGTTTTTCATCTTCGTTTAGAAGGCCAGGAATGCACAGAGACACATATACACCCTACCAAAAAAAAAAAAAAAACTGGTGAGAAAGCAAGCAAGCCAGCAAGAATTGGTGTTGGGAAAGTGAAAGAAAAAACATCATGCTGACAACAGCAGCTTATTTTTTCCATAGCCCTTGTGTGGTGGTTTAGGGACTATTAAGAAGTACTTATAGTCATCAAAACCACTTTATTATATTAACCACCCTATTACTCTGAATGTACACTCATATGATGGACCATTAAATGATTCATCTTGGTTCCTTCTGGATCATATGGTCCCGGCCTGGTCAAAGGATCTGCCTTGTCTAACCATCCTATCTGCACAGAGAGAGCAGGGGGAGGGATGCCCGCAACTGCTTCAGAGAAAACCAGCCGCACAACTTTCCTCAGCCAGGATCTGAGGAGTCTGTTGTCAACAAGCTTTCTTCTGCATTTGTTTTCTCTGCGTCCTGTCAGTGCTCACTGTCCTCCACCAGCATCTGTCAACTCTGACCCCACGGCACTGATGCATCAATAACTCTCCATCACAACAATGGCACCACCAGACGGCCATAGCCAAACAGTCATTACTGACACATGTGGTATTCATTTAGCATTAGTGTACTCTTTTCATAGGCAATCCCACATAGCTCACATAGGATAGGGAATAATTGGGGAGACAACTGTGAAACTCTGATCAGTTGCTTTGCATTATGGGAACCACATGACAGAGGCATGGACTGATGGCAGGCCGGACCGTTCTAGAGCTAACGTTATGAAGTGGGGTGTTCCAGGACGATGCCAGGGATTTGGGGGCTGGGCAGTAGAGCATGAGGAGTGGGGATGTAGAAAAAGGCTGTTTGATTTTGATTTGTGAAGGGAGATTTTGCTGTAATGTCAAATGGGATTTGCTCCAGTCAGACTGCTCTTGTGGTAGAGATGCAGGGAGGTAGACAGCGATGACTAATTTTAAGTTGGCTGGTGCTGCTGCTGCTGGTCCCGCCACTGGTGCAGTTGGCACTTGGCCCAATCAGAGCTAAAAGTGCTATTCTCATCAGCATTTCATCTGAAAACCAGACAGATCAGCCTGTTGATTAGCTGGTTTAAGGCACTTGATTGTATCTGTACTTTGTGCTGTGATAGGATAGGACACACCAGCCTGTTACAATACTCAATATACCATACCTCTCTGCATTTTTCAACTGCACAGTTTTCCATTGTAAATGTGATCGAATGCAGGTTCTTAAAGGGACAGTTCTATTAAACAAAGCTAATGCAACTCAGGCACAGTTCTACAGGCATGCAAAAGCATATACTTCACTCTGAGATTGAGTTGTAGTTGAGTTGCATGTAAACATAAAGAGTGTATACTGAACTATTTAGATATACAGTGCAGTGCTGGAAGGACAGGATGAAGAATACAGTTAGCATGCATTAGCAACTTGTATTGAGTGATGGTATGTTGTCAACCCTACTATTTGCAGAAAACTACAATTGTGCTGTTAAGTAACAATATTTTTTATGCAGAGAGTTGAGTCTATGTCAAGACTAAGACCAAGACATTATGTCTGAGTCAAGACCAAGATTTTTAGTAGTCTGAGTCAGAACCAAATCTGGGAGGGTTGAGGCCAAGACAAAAACAAGACAAGTTTAAGATTTTTTTAAATATATAAAAATAAAAATGAGTTTATAACTTACAGTTTAGTTATTATCATTATACATGACAAATATTAATAAATAATATTTTATTTCATCATACATTTTGTGAAATGTAACATTAAATAACATATAGCTTAAAATTGTATTTATTATTATTATATAATAGCATGTTAGTCAATCTGAGTGCAGATTTGATATGGGCATGCAGAATTAAGACTGATTTATTCTGTTTGAATGGATTGTTGATGTTCAATAATGACTGGACTGAGTCCGAGGCTGAGGCTGAATATATTTGTTTATAGTCTCAAGACTGAAGCCAAACTCGAGTGCTACAACACTATTCCAAAGCGCTTGTTAGCATGCGGCAATGCTTCCTACTGAGGCTCAGCTAGTGCAATTATTAGCTGCAGACTCACACAGGACAAACGTCCCAAATCAGTGGGGCTCCAGTGACTGGTTCTCATTGGCTTTAATTTAAATCAGGGAGTGGAGGATCCTAGGGGAGGTGTTGAGAGAGAGGTCTGCCAATACATCAGCAACAGAAGGCTGGAGGGGGAGCAGGGTTGACAAGAGCTCAATTTAGTACCGGTACTTCTCATCAGATCTGAACTAGAAAACTCAACTAAAGATTTGACCAACTGTAGGGTCTCCTACAGTACACAGGTCTATTTACTTTAAAAAGTATTTATAATCCTTATTATCTTTATTATCTGACAATTGGTGATTTAAGCATATAATGCAATGAGATCAGGCTAAAAATTACAAATAGCAACAATTTCCCTCAAAGCCACTTTTAAATCACTGTTACCATGTCAACATGAGGGCGGCAATTGCATTCAGATGAGCACATGAGTACATGTATGCGCGTGAGCCAGCGTATCCTATTCCGATTGGATCTCTAGCCAAAATCATAACTCCACATGACATCACTCCATAAGCCCAGATGAAGTAAGGAGTGGGTGATGGGGTGGTGGAGGGAAGCCGCAAATGGGTGAGGTCATTTCAGTGTGCCCAATGATGCCGTGGCCCCTTCTGGGTGTGTGAAATTCAGGCTTTGCCACAGAGTAGACCAAAGTTCTAAAAATCCCCAGTCATTCCAAGCCACAATGATGGTGCAAGACTGGGCCTCAATATTATCATCCATACACTTCAAGTCATGCATAGTGAAGAATGAAAAAAGTTGTACATTGGTTTTGAGTTGGCTTTTTTGGGGATGTAATAAACAATCAATTAAGGGAAAATCCAGTAATATTATATTAAGTCACTAGTATATTATAATGACATTAAAGATTACTCCATCTTTTAACATAAATCATTTAAAACCTCATAATAAACTAATAATAGTAATAATAATAATATTAATAATTATAAAATAACCACTAATGAACAGAAAGACAACTCTAGTTCAATTTGAAAAAAAGAAAAAATAATTTGCTAAGTGCACGAACAACCAAAACACTGTTACAAAAATTAATAACATAGATTTAAACATATTAATCATGTAATTTTACTCTGATAGAGTCAGTCTGCTAATCACATTTATTTAATTAATTTTATTTGTATTGTTAGATTTTAAAACAAAAATTAACTGAAAATTAAAACATTTCTGAAAATTAACATTTGTCCCAAATCTGTTTGCTGTGAGTATAAAAAGTGGTCAGAAAACACAGACATTAGGTTTGGGCATTTTTGGATTTTCTTTTTTTTTTGGAAAAGAGTAAAATTAATATATCATTAAAGACCACTGTGTAAAAATGAATACAATTAAAAAGTAAGCAAAATTTTCATGGTGACTTGATATGTGTTCAAATCCATGAACATTCACACAGATATTTCAGCCTAAAAAATTATACAGATACAAACCTCTCAGTAAATATATATATATATATATATATATATATATATATATATATATATATATATATATATATATGTATATATACTGTATTTATAACCATTTAACCATTTAAATATTCTTTAATAATCAGGTTTGGGCTGAAACTCCTGTTAGTGGTTTGTTGTAGATTCATCATTATGTTACAAAAACTCTCAAATGTGAAGCAGCCTAAAGAAATTTTCCTCCCAGTTACTATTTTTGTGTCAAATCTAGCAAAATCATTGTACATGAAACGGTAGTGCACTGGAAAAAAAAGTGAAATAAACAAAAATCTTGAAACCCTTACAGTCATTTGTTTTTATGTGTCAGAAAGACATATATTACTGCTTATTCATAATTAAAGCAGCTGAGGGTGGATTTTGTGCATTGATGATGTAAAGTTACCTGTTTTCATTCGTGACAGTGTTAAATTTATTCAGAGAGAAAGAAAGAGAGAGAGAGAGAGAGAGAGAGAGAGAGAGAGAGAGAGAGAGAGAGAGAGAGAGAGAGAGAGAGAGAGAGAGAGAGAGAGAAATGGAGTCAGTTTTCTGTCGTGATAAAAATCTGCTGGCGCCTGCCATAGAGGTGCCTTCATATCATGTTTGACACAGAGAAGCTCACATATATACATGCATCACAAAAACAGAGCTAGTTATCAGCAGAGAACAGGTCTTCAGTTGAATGCACTCTTTACTACAAACAAAAGAAAAGTTCAGTTAATTCAGTTTGTAATCATATTATTCAGAAACTATGTGATATTTGGTAATGACAAAAAACCCACAAAACCTTTACTTCAGTGCCTTTTTAGACAAACTTTGGGGTCATCAATTAAACTGAACAATGTCCATTACAAACACATTCTTTTATTGCTGTTTTTGTGTCTCCTACAGGTTGTTAACAGCAAGTTTACAGCCTTTAGTACAGCTGTTTACTCTCTACATTCTCTATATTTTATCCATTTTTCCCTAAAACAATCTGAAATGTAGACTTGGCTGACCAGAGAATGTTTCCATTGTCTTTAAGACCATCTCAGATGACTTCAGGCACAGAGAACTCGCCAGAGTTTATGTGCAAAATTAATATTTATCTTCCTCTTTGCACAAGAGTTTTAGATTGGATTTTTATAAAAAAAGACTGTGTTTAGTGATAATGATTTTCCAAAGTACTGACAAGCCCATATGTCTGTGTTCATAATGGTAGCATGATGGTTTCTTAACAATACCACCTGATGGCTCAATGGTCACACATGTTCAGCAGCAATTTCCTTCTTTGACCTTTACACACCAAGATTACCCCTGACTCCCTGAATCTTTTCATGATGTTATGGGCTGTAGATGGTGAAAGCTCTGATGGATGTATTGGCCCGCAGATTACGTAGTGCTGATGGGGAGAGAGCATGGCCAGCTTTGCTCTTAGGCCCTGGGTGCCGATGGCAAGCAGCATGACTGGGATTCGAACTTGCAATCCTCTGATCATAGTGTCAGCACCTTAGTCTGCTCAGCCACTTGGTGCCCTAAGACATTCTTCGCAATCTTGCACTGAGAAACTCTTTGAACTGACTGACAGTTTTCTCATCACTTATGGTCCAAAGTCTTGAATCATGACCCATCCTTGCTTGCAAAGACTAAACCAGGCAAGATGCTATTTTGACTCTTAATGACCTCAACTGTTACCTGTTATCAGTTAAACTGCTAATTGTGGAAGCTTTGTGCATTTTTGATTGTTGCAGGCATCAAATTCTGCATTTGCTTGTATTTAACAAATAGTTTTGTCCTAAAATAAAAGAACATGTTGTTAGGAAAAATTCAGGATGAACCACACATATAAAAATACAGCATACAACACCAATTATATCTTACATTTTGAGTCATTGGAGTCTCACTGTGGTAAATTAAATACCAAACCAAAACCCAGCAATGAACTAATACCATTCCAGTCCATTGCACAAAGGGCAGAACAATTAAAATTTTGAAACTAATAGTAAATTGTTCCAACTTAGCCACCAGTAATGGCAGGTAAATGTATGTTAATGTTAAATAAATGACAGTGATTTCCAATGGTGTGAGCTGGGGCCCACAGGAAAGATGGAATGGATATCACAATCACCATCATCATCAGTACCACCCAACTCATACAGGCCTCCATCTCCTCCCCACTGTTGATGTTTCTTCTCTATTTCAAATTAAACTGCTCCTCTCCAGGGTCTCAATAGCTCAGACCTATTCACATGCATTTCAGCTCCCTCTCCACCCACTGCCCCATTTCATGCTAACCCTGTAAGTGAGAAATTCCTCAGAAAAGAGCTCCCTTCCTTCCCGTTCAGAATAAGGCTCAAATGAGAACCCTAGAGACGTTGACCCAAGCTGCCAATCCATTTTTGACGCCAGTAAGTACCACTCAGGATGGCTTTTCTTCAAAATCAACCCAACTGTCAGAAGATCTTAAAATCCATTCTGAGATTCACAGTGGTGATAATTAAGCTAGTGTGAGTCAGCTGTAAAAACGCTGATGATACCAAGGAAGAATTTTAGTAGAACTGTGGTAGCATTGCAGCTTAAGACATAATAGTATATAAACTTACAATATATTTAAATATATTTATTTTGCAGATGTTTTTATTCAAAGCAAATCAAGCAGGCACAACTGTACATACTGTAGGACAAAACTTTACAACTATTGCTATTACTATTACTATTACTTTTATTTAAACTCAGGGAACATTAAAGATGTAGTCGAGATAATATATAAAATGAAAGGAGGAGTCTATAGAATTCTAGACGAAAAAAAAAAAAAAAAAAATTAAAGATGATGGTAATTGGATCTAAAAAAAATCCATTAATCAAACCATGTAAAATAGTAAAAATAATAAGCAGACCAAGAACTAAAATACAGAAAATTTATCAAATTAATAACGTAATAAAAATATATAATAAACATAAAAATATAAATAAAAACAAGTCTTCAGGAATAACAAAAATTATAAGAAAAAAAGAGAGAGAAGTAGCTAAAATAAAAGTTAAAGAATAAATAAAACACCTGAAAAAATAAATGAAAAAATCAATTAACAAAAAATATAACAAGAAATCAAATTAAACAGTGACAGGCTGAGTGGAAGTGATTAGAGATTAAGAGTTTTAAATGATGAAGTGACACCAGTGAGCAGAGCTTTAGAGTTTCCTGCTGTGATTTCCAGCTCACTGATGCACTGGAGCTAAAAGCAAATACTATATAGAATAAGTGTAATAGGAGGATATAATCCCCAACACCTTGTTAATGTACAGTGCCACATCACAACATACTGTAAGAATATAATGAAAAAGTTCAGTATCATTATAGTGTGAAGTGTCATTATCATGTGAAGTGACTTTTTTGTTTTACTGTTGATCAGTATGACTTATACCTCATAAAAATTCATCTCAAATTATATGAATATTTCATTTAGACTTTAAGTAAATTACTAATCAAACAGTATCAACATTAAAACATTAAGGGAAATGTTACTAAATGTGTAATGAATATAACATATGATAGTTTATCTTTTTGAATTGTCTTAATAAAAAGGAACTTTTTCACAATATTCTCATTTTAATGTTACACTAGTATAACTTATGGGTCTAAGTGGATTTATCCTGGATCACTAGGAAACCTAGCATAAGACAATCTAGCTAGGGTGCAATAGAGCAGGAAAGAGAAGGTCGCGGGAGAGGCACCTGAGCAGAGATGGAGAGTAAACAAAGAGTTTAAATTACAGGTTCCTGACCTAATGTCACGATAAGAGGGGCAACGTAGCTTCCTGATAAGTCAACTGAATCACAGCAAATCGTCAGGCCAGATCAAGACCTAACTGTGAGAATGGGACATGTCTTCTAACCACTGCACACACACACACACACACACACATTCCCCACCTCTTTAGCCAACTCCAGACACATGCCTGAGTCACTGAGCAAAGTCTGCTCCAACAGTGGAAAAACCAGACAGTTGTTAATCTGGAGGCTAATATTTTTTACCTCAGGTTCCAGCCAAAAACTGTTGCTTGCAAGTGTCATCACCTAATTACACAGTGTCAAAGCTGCAGAGAGGTGGTAGTATGACAGGACTAAATTACATCTCTTCCTCCTTGGGTCCCCTATTCAGGCACTCAAACACAACTCAGTCAAAACTGATCTGTCTGCTATACACCTAAACCCCAAGCGGAACCTGGGCAGCTGGCCAAGCCTGAGAAAGCTCATCCACGCAACCACACAAAACACACACACACACACAGACCTGTGACACCGACAGGATCCATGGCAAACCTAATAAAACTTGATTCGATTACATTCCCTTCTCTTTGCGCCAAAAGTCGCACGCGCGCCATGCACATATCGAGTCTCAGGAAATCAGGGATGACAATTTCCTCCAACGTGTAACACTAGAATGCAGAAGCAGGGCGTCCTGGAGGCTCCGGGGCCACCACCGCTGGGCTTCCCCAATTACAGTCATCCTGCCCCTGGTGAGTGCAGACCAGTCGTGGCCCATCATACCCCATTCCCTTGAGCAATGGAAGGATATAGCACACACTTTTTAAAAAAATAGAGAAGGGGGTTCTAGAACTAGAACAATTCTTTAAAGAACCAAGTCATTGTAAAGAACCTTCACATCTCCAAAAATGAGAAACATTCATGTTTTTTATTTAGTTAAACTGTCATATATTTCATATGTATTACATGTAATGTGACACATATCAACAATTTTTTTGTTGATGCCTTTTGAATAGTAATTTTATCAAACTCCAAATATTTGCTATTTCAAGATTCTGGATTTCTGACTATAAGTCATAATGTTCTCCAGTAAAACAAAAACACACTTAAAATACATGTGATGAATATGAAATATGACACTTGACCTTTTTGCAGTAAATTGTGAACATCAATGAACACAATATACATTTTTTATGTCACTATAAATGTAAAAGTACCAGAAGTTGTTGTCCTCCTACACTTTCAATTCAAGAAACATTTAGAAGCCTTCATTTTTAAACGCTGGTGGGTCCAGGACATATTGTATTGCACCTAGAACTTGACTCAGTGTCCACACACATCTTAATGCTCATGCAGTGCTGGAGTGATCAAGAGCCAAGAAAATAGAGAAGCTACAAGAAGAGACAGATAAGAAGGGACGTCACCCTGCTCTTCACCTCAGAGAAAAGGAAGACAAGTGCTCTCACGCTGAGTCCTCTCCATTTCCCCACAATTAAACCTTCGCATCAAGCTCTCCAACCTGCCTGCTTTCAATCGAAGCCTTTCATGTGACTAGTGCTACAAGAATGAAAAGCAAACATTAGGCTGCCCTGACTGCTTCATGGAACTTTTATTAAGGTTGTAAGCAGGGACGGCTTGAGAGCTTTGAACATGTGTGCCCATCCCTTAATAAATAAGCCCCCAAACGAGCCTGACAGTCCAAGAACCATTCCAACAACACCAACAATCAAATCAGAAGGAGCTCTGTTTATCCATATACACAGCACTCCAGTTATATAATCTTTAGAATATTTGATCGTCTGGGTTTTATGTTCATTTCCGTTTTTAGTCCCTGAAATAGGATTTATAAAATTATAAACTTGGCGCTCTACTCACAGAAATCTGATACTGTTGTAAGCCGTCTCAAATGTTCCATTGTTTGTGAGGTCACCCCCCTCCACACAGTACCAAAAATATCTCTGAACTGAAATAATCTCATCGCCACGCTCTAATGCTAAAATCCCTCCGAATATTTAGGAGAGGGGTCAATCTTATTGGTTCCTCAAACCCAAGGGTCTCGTCTAACCTTCTATGATTTAGGGTCTTTAGAAACTCAGGCTCGTTATGAGAACTGCTCTCTTTTCAGACTGCTAATCTGGAATGAAGAGAATTTGTGGGTAGTTATGATCCAGGACAAAAAAGGTCTGGTGTTTCTCAGATATTTCATGTGTCAACGTCCAGAGCAGTAAATAGACGTCATCACTCCTTCATTGGGCTCTCTTCTCAGCATCCATGTAAAAGAATAGAGCTTTTCACGTGATGGACATTGAGCGCTACGTATTTAAGAGTGGGTGATGGGGTGTATACAGGATTACAGAAACTACAGAAAACAATCAAATGTATCATCAACTAACACTGCATTTCTCAATCCAGGTTTTAACGGGTCCTTTTTCGGCTTGCATAACTGCTTCATAGCTAAACAAATGAGCCAGGTGTTCAATAATACATCAGCCTGCTAAAAATAAAGTGAGAGAATAAATCAGTAACCTGAATGTAAATAGGACAGTTGGTGCAATAGTGGAATGTTTTAAGGAAGTGGGTGAATTTTAAACCTAGAGGAAACAAACAGGTCTGCTGTTTTGATCAGGAAACAACAGGTGTGTGTTATTAGTGTGGTGGAGCTTTTATTTGCATTAGACATGACTGTGGCTTATACCACATATAAAAAAAAAGAAAAATGGCAGATGACATGGGTAGTGGTGTCATCCACTGAACTGTACTCTGAAAAGCAGACTGCTTCATTTTAGAGGTCACCATGAAAGAACAAGTGGAGATGACTTTGTTGTGTGAAAGAACTGAATGGAAAATGGTAACTCTGACAACTTCAGCTAAGTGTGGAAATGGAGGCAAGAGTCCAACATTAAAAAGCCTTTTACAATACAAATGTACCCCACAGAGAGGACGCCCAGAGAACACAACTCGCAGTCCACTTCTTCATATTTGCCAGCGCAGTGTCATTCAGGACTTATATTGTTGTGTTTGGCCCAAAGCAACATCACCCAGCTAAGTGGTTGGGAGAGTGGAAAAAGAAATCCTGTTCATAGTCCCAAGAAGCATCAACTGAGCAGGCGCAGGCAGGCACTTTTTGGCATCCCATTGTTGAGTCAGCTGTGCTATTTGTTGAAAGGATGACTGGTCCAATAAACATGACCATAGGGAGTGGGCAGTTCTGTTTGGGCAGAAGGCCAATGAAAGAGCGAATTGGTGGGCAAAGCATAATGTGTTCTTAGCTAAGTCGACATCACCATCTGTGCCTCGAGTGTGCTTCACTGATAATGATCAATGATTCAGACAAAATCTAATTTACACAATTTTATCTTATTCCAAATGTAGTTGACCAGCAACAACATCATGTTGTCTTGGTTTCTTCAGTTCTGCAGAGAACTAAAGTAGCTTAGTGGGGCCCTGAGTGACTCAGCAGGCTAAGATGCTGACACTATGACCAGAGGATCACGAGTTTGAATCCCGGCCATGCTGTTTGCCATCAACAGCCGGAGCCCAAGAGAGCAAAAAATTGGCCGTGCTCTCTCTGGGCGGGTAGATGGCGCTCTTTCCTCCTATCACTCTCACATTGCAATGTCCACTGGTTCAGGCGTCTACTGATTGGAATCCTGCGCTTTCCTCCGAGCATGCTGGCTCCCCAGTGATACTGTATCAGCGGTAGTTTGAAAAGAGGCGGTGGCTGTATCACACGCATCAGAGGAGGCTTGTGCTTGACTTCACCCTCCTAGAGTCAGGGACAGTGCAAAGTGATGGGGAGAGCCCCCTAGTGGATGGGATGGGTTAATTGGCTACTACTACATTGGGAAAGGGAGAAAAATAATAATAAAAAAAGCTAGTGGAAGCTTTTAGCCACCAGCATGTCAACATATAACCACCAAACACTCGCCTCACTTGCTGGGACTGATGGAAGAACTGCCCAGAAGAGAATGTTCAATTACTCAAAGGAAAGGAGCAGAAATGCAGACTTTCAGGAATAAACTTCAACACGATTCATCACAAGAACAAAACACTTTGACTCACAGCTGTGATCCAAGGTTTCCCAAATAAAACAACTGAGAGAAAAAATGAAAACCATCTGAGAAGTATTATTAGTGATTAAAGTTATGGCTGTACTCTATTACATGTGTTCTCAGAGGCAGTATCAAGATATACAGAGCAGACTGCAAAGCAGAGCACAGAGAACTTCACATCTAGCTGCTACTGGCTTGCTGACCTATGGTCCCACATTTGGAAGCTGGTACCAGCATATCAGTGGGCAGCTTCATTTATTGCAGATATACTGTTGACTAATGCTGAAGGTGCTTCACTTTACTAGAAGCCAGACGCTGATAAGAGATAAAACCTTATATGTTTTGGAAGAGCTGAGAGTGGAAAGCCTGCAGCTGCAATTAAGTGAAAAAGTAAAGGACTTTGCAGGTGAATAATCAGTTGAAGCAAAACATCACCTAAAATAATAAAATCACAATTGTTTGATTGTGAAAATCAATCAATAAATATAAAAAAAAATTATGCAACCCCAATTCTAAAAAAGTTGAGTGCTGGGTAAAATGTAAATAAAAACAGACATGCAATAATATGCAAATTACATAGACAGGGGCGGTCCTAGCCTGTTTGGTGACCTGGGCAAACAACCACATACGGGTTTTCATGTTTATACGTATAGTTCTGTAAACAATGTTTATAAGAATAGTAACAAACATTTTTATTTTTATTGTAATAGATGCTCAGATGCCTTTTTACATACAGTCTCTTCCCCATGAAAGTACCAGTCTCCTTCCATTCATTTTGAAGCATCTGCATATCTTTATGATCTCTCATAGATGTATCACAAGGGTGTCCTTCAAGAGCTCCTTCAAATTTGTCCATTATGCTGAATGGCGGTATGCACAAAGTTACAAAAATCGAGAGGTGCACAACCTCCCGACCTGACAATGTGCCAGGCCAATGTGCAGGCCAGTTTGCATACACACCCTCACGCAATCTACACAGCTATAAACAAGCTTAAACCTAACTTAAGTCCGCTGGCTCTTGGCAATCATCCAATCAATCATCACACAACCTCATGGATGCATGCCCCTGTCCACATGCCGCCCTGGGCGACTGCCCATACCGCCCAAATAAGAAACTGCCACTGCTCATAGATCCATATTGTATTCACAATAGAGTATAGAGCACATGTCCAATGATTAAAGTGAGACTTTTTAACATTTCATGAAAAAATCTGAACTTATTTAGAACTTGATGGCAGCAATGCATTAAAAAATCAGGCAACAAAAGGCAACAAAAGGCTGGAAAATTAGGTGGTCCTAATAACAACTGGAGGAGTATGTAATTTGCAATTAAGCAACATGACTGGGTATAAAAATCCATCTGGGCATTTTAGAGAGGCAGACTGTATCAGAAGCAAAGATGGGCAGAAGCTCATCAACTTGCAAAAAACAGCATCTAAAATTTCTGGAACAATTTCGGAAAAATTTTCCTAAGTGTAAAATTGCGAAGACTTCATATATTCCATTTACAGTACATAATATCATCAAACGATTGAGAGAATCTGGAGAAATCAATGTGTACAAGGGTCAAGGTAAACATTAGATGCTCAGTCCTTAGGCTGCACTGCATTAAAAACATGATTCTGTACTGGAAAACCCTGCTTAGGCTCAGGAACACTTCCAGAAATCATTGCCTGTGAACACAGTTTGCTGTGAAATTCACAAATGCAAGTTGTATCATACAAAGAAGAAGCCATATGTCAACATAGTTTAGAAATGCTAATGTTTTCTCTGGGCCAAAGCTCGTGTAAAATGGACTGATGCAAAATGGAAAACTCTTCTGTGGTCAGATGAATTAACATTTGAAATTATTTTTGGAAACCACAGATGCTGTGTCCTGCAGACTCAAGAGGAGAGGGACCATCCAGCGTGCTATCAGTGCACAATTCAAAAGCCTGCATGTCGTAGGCTAATGACGTAATCACAGTTTACACATCTGCAAAGGCACTATATAAGGCTGATATAAAGAGGTTTTATAACAACATATGCTCCAATCCAGACATGTCGTTCAGGGAAAGTCTTGCAAATTTCAGCAAGACAATGCTAAACCACATCACAACAGCACAGGCTTCTCAGAAAAAGAGTCCAGGTGCTGAACTGGCATAACTGCTGTTCAGACAGCATTTGGTGCATCATTAAACAAAAAAGCAAGCCATGTTACAAAAAGCAATTGGTCTCCTTCCTTACCAGATGTGTACAGACAGTTGTTAAGAGAAGAGATGATGACAGACAATGGTAGACATGACCCC
Organism: Crenuchus spilurus; assembly: GCA_036984385.1. Taxonomy (NCBI): domain Eukaryota; kingdom Metazoa; phylum Chordata; class Actinopteri; order Characiformes; family Crenuchidae; genus Crenuchus; species Crenuchus spilurus. The sequence continues at coordinate 37,726 of BRDA01005620.1, read as the reverse complement.
GTCCCAATTTTTTGAGATGTATTCTTGCCATCATCAAATTCTAAATTAGTAAATATTTTTTCATGAAATAGTAAAACGTCTCACTTTCAACATCTGATATGTGTTCTAAGTTCTACTGTGAAAAAAATATGGGTCTATGAGATCTGCATATTATTGTAATGTTTTCATTTGCATTTATTTACATTTTACACAGTGCCCCAACATTTTTGGAATTGGGATAATAATAATAATAATAATAATAATAATAATAATAATAATAATAATAATAATAATAATAATTCTTTTAAAAACATATATATTTGCTATCACACTCATGCATTAAATATAGTTTAAAATTATTTTAATTACACATTAGTAATAATTTAGTACAAATGAATAATTCCAAAATAAGCATGACTTAAGTATACCTTTTTCCACAAGGGATACAATTTTTAATAAAACAGAAAAGTCAACATGGGCCAACTAGCACCCTTAAATAATTAAACAATTGATTTATTTAAGCAACGCAAAGCAGCCACAGTCAGCTAGAAGACTCTTTTTGAAGCCCGTGGTGGGAGAGGGTTCGGTGAGATCCTGGCCTGGCAGGGAGGTGTGAGAAGGTGGAGGGGGCACTATGAGCTCTGCCTTCCAAAGGTGTCAGGGCAGTGATAAGTCCTGTTTAAACGTCGCCCTCCACAAAATGCCATGTGTCAACAGTTGCCCGTGCCCCAGAGCTCTGATCTGGCCAGGCAAACAGCCAAGGTTAGTCATCAATCTGGCCCAGTCTTCTGACAGTGTGTCAAGACTCTGGCCAGGGCCGTTCTGCAGACTGCAGGACCGAGGCCCATGGGAGCGGCCCCTGACCTGGGTGCCATCACTGAGGATGAGGTCTCTCCCCCTCCTGAAGATTGCCATGTACTGAGAAACCGGTGCTGTTCAGAGAAAGTTGCAGACAGATGCAAAGTCATTTCTCACAATTCACACTCTCCCCACCCGCTACTTTCCTCTTCTTCTCCTTCTCTCTCCCCTGAACCTTCAGTGGGGCACTGCTCTAATTCTTGGTGCTTAGAAGTCTAGAGTTGTTCCTGTGGTTCTGCTGTTCTATCACAAATTGCATTTTATTAAATGATACTGCATTTAATGTCAGCATCAACAGGCTGATGACTTTTTCCATTCGTTTAGATATCAGACAGTATCATGATATGGTGAAGTAACATCAAACAATAAGCTTTACATTAAAATTTCACTTTTCATTTGCCAGCCAGACTTGTGTGAAGGTTTCATGATCAATAAACAAAAAGAACTACTCTAAAATGACTCGAATGACCAATAAAAGTTACCATTTTTTCTTCTCCTTTACCATTTCAGAGAATCAAAGTTTTGTTCAGACAATGACAACATTCTTACCTACAATGGGAGACTGGAAAACAGTAGAGGCTACTTGAGCAGAAGAAGGACAAAAAGTCACAAGTACACAGGTCAGTAAAATATATCCTTCATATGATTCCTGAAATTGGAAACTGAAGCAATTAGAGTGTACTCTAATCTTTCACAGCAGCTGACTGACATGAACAGAAGCCAAAAGAGATGTTTGTTTTTGGGACTTTGAGTTGAACATAATGTGAGGAGCTGCTATTATATTTAATACAAGCTGGCTGTATCAAATTTTGGAAGTATGGTAGAGACCTACCAAGCAGAGTTTTATAAATGAATGTGGAGCAATGTATATCACCAGCATGTAAAGAGGGCCAAATAACTAAAGTGTATACTAAGCAGAAATTCTAAAAGGAGGGCAGCATGGCACAGAGCACTAAGCATCTGAAGAGTACTATTGCATTCCAATCTGTAAACTATTTGACCATTATCAAACAGGTGCTGTTCATAAAATTAGAATATCATGAAAAGGTTGATTTATTTCAGTAATTTCCATTCAAAAAGTGAAACTTGTATATTATATTCATTCATTACACACAGACTGATACACTTCAAATGTTTAATTCTTTTCATTTTGATGATTATAACTACAACTAATGAAAATCCCAAATTCAGTATCTCAGAAAATTAGAATATTACTTAAGACCAATACAAAATAAGGATTTTTAGAAACATTATCCAACTGAAAAGTATGAAGATGAAAAGTATGAGCATGTACAGCTCTCAGTTGGGGCTCCTTTGGCCTGGATTACTGCAGCAGTGCGGTGTGGCATGGAGTGGATCAGTCTGTGGCACTGCTCAGGTGTTAGATGTGAGAGCCCAGGTTGCTCTGATAGTGGCCTTCAGCTCTTCTGAATTGTTGGGTCTGGTGCATCACATCTTCCTCTTCACAATACTCCATAGACTTTCTATGGGGTTAAGGTCAGGTGAGTTTGCTGGCCAATTAAGAACAGGGATACCAAAGTCCTTAAACCAGGCACTGGTAGCTTTGGCACTATGTGCAGGTGGCAAGTCCTGTTGGAAAATGAAATTTGCATCTCCATAAAGTTGGTCAGTAGCAGGAAGCATGAAGTGCTCTAAAACTTCCTCCAGACAGTGTGGATTCAGAAACATGACATTTATTAAACAAAACAAAACAAAACTGAATTACATTGGCTGTAAAACAAACAAATGATGTGGCTCAAACTTAAACAGGAAACAATGCAAACTGTGACTAGCTTGAAAAGACTAAATGCTATGATGACAATACACTCATGTGATCAACGTATAATGACAGACAAAAGACTCTGAGACACAAGGAAGCTAAATAGCAATGCAATTAGACATGTGATGGACAAGCAGGGCTGTCATCAGAGGGGTGTTGGCAGGGTCACAATAATATTGTGTTAAAAAATATGGTGTAACTTGCCCATGTGAATCAGCACAAATAATAAACTTCCTACTACCTACTGGTACTTAAATGCAGGTACAGTAGAAAAAAACAGTACTGTGTACTAAACCACACTGACTAATCTGTGTGTCTTTAATTAAGACCTGGATGTGATTTGAGTTCTAGTATTTATTAAAAATGGTAGTCTTTCACCTCCAGTTTTAAAAAAAGAAGAAAAAATTGGACTCCCTACATGTCTTGGCTATTTGACATCTGAGGTAAGCGTAAATATGTAATTTTTATTACACTAAAATATGTAAATTTGATTATTGGGTGCACCATTCATTTAATATTATTCAGAAAAGGCTTTCAATCACTTTTCCCAAGTGTGTACAGCAAGCCGAGTTGTGGTCTGGAACAGTAGAGTCAAGCACCATTTAGCACCAAGACCAAGACCAAGACACAAGTCCAACTGAAGACATTCCAAGTTTGAGACTGAGACAAGGCCAAGGCCAGATTAATATTTTTTCATTATTTTTTTAAAAAGAAAGTGGCAAAAATTATTTGTTTGTAATTCATTGTAAATTCATTATATGTGATATGTAGTGACCTTCCACCTTGTCTTGTCATGTCTCTCTCAGAAGTTGGCCATGTGCGTTTTCACTGTCTACGTCATGTCTATCCCACTAGTCTCGTTATATCTTGTTACGTTCATTGCACTCACCTGTTTTGAGTTCAAGTTCACAGCCTTCTCTTGTCTGCCCTGTAAGTGTTTACCCTATATAAGCTTTGTCCTGTCATGTGTTTGGCATCTGTCATTCTCTGTAAATCTGTGTTCATGCCAGTAGTTCCTGTGTGTTCATGTCCATAGTCATAGCGTCTTCTGTTTTCAAGCTACAGCGTTTTGTTTATTTAACCCTGCTTCCGTCTCCTCATGGTTCCACAGCACCCCCCTAACATATGTATTAATAAATAACATTACATTTTGTATATATTTGGTGAAATATATCTTATAATTATTATTTATTATTATTATTATAGCCTGTTAGCCAATGTGAGTATATTTAGATGTGTAAAAAAGCTGATTTATTCGGTTTGAATGGATTGTTCATATTTAATTAAGTTTAGAATTGGACTCAACTGGTCTTGACAACAATTTCTGGGTCCACCTCATCTCAAGACCAAGAGAAGACCAAGACTACGACACTAATGTCAGGGTCATACAGCCAAGACTTTGTACAGCCAAGTTATTTTTGGGTCCACATTTCGTCTAGAACTGGAGTTGCACTACATCTATATATTAATTTTTGTAAAAAATACATCACCAATACTTCTCGCAACCTGCTTAAACTGCACTGATTAATACAAGGAAGTTACACTGTAAGTTCCTGCAAATTACACAGGATGGTACAGATAAATTTGGTCTGTATTATAAAGTGTTACCAACACTACTTATCTTCTATTTACAAATGCAATGTCATATTGACAAAAGTAAGGCACATTTGACCTGTTTTAGTGATCTGTTAGTGGGAAATCATTGATTTGAAATTACAACATGCCTTTTGTTATCACACAGTGATAACTGCAACTTTTAAGGGTTAACTAAGGGCTAAAAAAGTTAGGAGTAAATAAACCAAACTGCTTGCCAACAGCCTGCAGCTTCTTACCAAGTCTGTTTATTTGTTTTAAAATGACAGTAATGAAAGTCATTTAGAAAAAGCCCATGCTGTTAGCCTTTAACCTGATAATGAATGGCTTTCTACAGGCTCATATGTGAGAGATGAAAGAAAAGATAATATTTGAAGAAGACTGTTGAATACGAAAAGCATTAGCATACTGTGAATAAACTGCCTGAAGCTTCTCTCTAAGCTACTGCTGGAGTTAGATCAGATCAGCGTTATACTGATGTTTATGCACAGATAATGCTTAAACAGAGATGAAATAATATATAGATTGATGAACTAGCTTGATACTGAAGAGGTACAGGCTAATTGAGCAAGAATAATTTTCAGGCACATAAGGCTGCACATTTTAAGTGTGTAAGCAGGACACAAAGTACAGATTAATGCTTAGATCAGATCAGAAACACTGCAGCATTAATGCCATTGTGATTGTGCTATAAGTTAAACAATGGAAACCAATCTAAAAGTCAACAATGCTTAAGGTGGGCCAGCATGAGTTCTTCTCCCTAGTCTAAAAGCTCCTAAAGGATATGAATTACAGAAACATAAATGAAATAATATGGCTTCTTGATATCAAAATATTATCATATCAGACTAACCAGTATTGGATTGGGGTGTTTACTCAGTGGTCGTCCGTGACACTTTCCTTACTGCTCCTATGTTCATTGCAGAGGTTGACTGGTCCACTGTGGTGATTCAATTGCTCTGGACCACTCATCGTTGTTGTCCCTGGCAACAGTGGCCCATGGAGCACCAATGCTTTGCCTTTGGGAAGTACTACATTAATAAGAAGTCCATTCTGAGTGCAGCTTCACTACAGCAGCTCTACAACATCCTACAAAGTTAGAAGTTTCTGAGATGCTACCACCCTTCACCCGGTACCCTATTATCATGCCCTTTTGGACATCAGTGACATCATGTCCCTAACCCGTAATGATGGTTTTACGCTCTGCTACAACTGACTGGTGTGCTCGCTTATTTATACGTGCAGCAAACCCTGCCATGTGACATCTGTGACATCTTAGGCTGAATTCATTTCAAACCATTGTCATAATATTCTGTTATAACTATGTATATGGCCTTTCTCCAAGTTCTCCTTGCTTGGCTACGTCAGTCCAAAATGTAAACTAGCACCTGCACACTTTTTCTGACCCTGCATTAATCTACTTACATTTTTACTTTTCATGGCACTTCACCACAAATGATCTCTTTCACGGTCATGAATTTTTTAGGGCCCTAATTGTTAGCATTTTAGTCTGACTCTGAGATTAAAATGCTAATGTTTATCATTATTGAGTATCTGTCAAGGCTACTGTAGCCAAATAGGCTAACTTAGGAACAAATTATGGTAATGCTAACATTTCAGCATCTCAAGGACACAGCATAAGGGGACACATTGTGACATATTTTTGTTGAAGGTTACATTTGTATTATTTTTGTTCAAAATGTGAAATGACTTAGTTCACTTATTTAAAATGCAGTTTAATAATAAACAATAGTTACTTTCTGAGCAAGGCAAAACACGTGTAAGTGCTTGCAGTGCAGTGGATTACACCGTTTTTTGCCACATGAGCATAGAGTAAAATAGCTGTACTGAATGAACCACGCAGCCTTCTTTTAACTTAGACACAGAAGTTAGGGACCTAGATGGACCTAAATTTCTGCATAGTGACGTTAAGTGAATTGAACTGAATTGTAACAAATGGACTAGTAACTATTTGTCCTTCACTGTCACATTGTTTATAAACATCTTTATGGCTGTACAAAAGCAGTGTATGTGAGAAGCACCAAAACAAACACACAAACACACAAATGTGTGTGTAAGGCCACCCTCTGCAGAAGCCACACAGTTCTGGTGACGCTAAATTCTGAGCAAGCAGGGCAGACAGCAGACGTGATTTAGCAGTTGACTCTGACTGTTTAGGCCCCGTTTTTGACGCTGGGGCTCGAGGTGGAGCTGAGAAGTTTCCCAAGGCCTGCAGTGCACGTTCCGGGGCTAAGGAGTGACCCGATGCACCCTGGCCCCAGCGCTGCCTCGCTTGCATAGGCTGCAGAGCCAGCATCTTCACCACATCGCACACCCACACGGCTGCTACCCCAGTGTCAGTTTCCGCTGTTTCTGAGAGAAAGCTTCAGGTACTGATGACACACAGTGTTTCACACAATGGAGAGATATAAAATTCAACTTTCTACTGTTGTAGAACTGTCTCCGGTCTTCTTTTAGAGTTTTTAATGCTATTAATTGCTTATTATGTCCCTGAAAATAAGAAAAAAACTCATTTCTGATTGGCTGGTATTTGTCTTTGGTAACTTTGAATGGTAACCATAATAAGCATAGTACATGATTGTCAACCTCCACTAGTGAAAGGGCACAATGTGCTTGCACATAACAGAATTTGACCTCCAGATTTAACTCATCTATGCACTGAAACCCATACATTAGTGTGCTAGGGACAGAGGTGTCAAGTAATGAAGTACAAAATACTTTGTTATTATACTTAAGTAGACATTTTGGTTATCTATACTTTACTGAGTAATTATTTTCAGACGACTTTTTACTTCTACTTACTTACATTTTCATGCAGTAATCAGTACTTTCTACTCCTTACATTTTAAAAACAGCCTCGTTATTTCTACGCATTTCATTTTGGTTTGTCTTTATTCAAAAAACATCCAGATAAACTGCACCATCCAGAAAGAGTGAATGTGATTGGTTGGATGATAAGTATAAACATATTCCATTCTGATACCCTATTGGTAAGCCATCCATCACACCTGCACGTCATGTGTCTCATCACTCTCCAGTAAGCTCAGTACTACACATATATGGTCCTCTAATATATTTGAAATGACTAAAATGTTTTCATTTTCAGGGGTATATATGCAGCTGAAACAGGAAGCCAATACATCCCCAAAAAATGTCAACATTACCATTTTAATATAACATTATAGTCATTATGGCTTTTAGAAAACAATTTATTTTGGGGGTGGGGGTGGGGTGGGGTAGTGCACTATATGCCCCTGTGGCACAGCCTTAGTTTTGGCATTTGTTTTCCTTACATGACTTTTACTTTTATACTTTAAGTAGTTTTGAAACCAGAACTTTTGTACTTTTACTTGAGTAAAAAGCTAAAGTTGATACTTCAACTTCTATAAAAGTCTTTTTAAACCCTAGTATCTATACTTCTACCTGAGTCATGAATGTCAATACTTTTGACACCTTTGGCTATGGAGCAGTAACTACATGTGCCTGAAGCGGCAGGCTGCCCCTTCCATGTCACCCAGGAAGCAGTTGGGAGTTAGGTGCCTTGCTCAATGGCACTTCAGTCATGTCCTGCCAAGGAACTGACCTGGCAACATTCCAGTTACAAGACTGGGTCTCTAACCACCAGACCACAGCTGCCCACAGGGCAGTAGTTATTACATATAAAGCCAAACAAAATCACAAAAAATATGACAAAAATGTGTATGGGCACAACAAACTCACTAAAGAATGGCATGAATAAATGTGACTCAGTTATAACTGGGATGATGACTTCCAATGTGTCCTGTAATATTACATTCATAGATTTGGTCGAGGAAACTCAACTTTGCATGTTTTTTCCCTCCACCTTGTCCATTAAATCCATGTAATAGGAAATTCTAAGTAATATTGAACAGTGAAGAGTTGAAATGTGCCAATATATGCACTCCAGTAGTTTATGCAAAATATTATCTGGGAATATGGCTGACAAAAGACTGAAGAATTACATTGATTGTAATGTCTTCTTCTTAAACTCTACTGCCTGGAAATAGAATGCATATTACTCTCTGGGGCAAATATTTGTATGGTTAAATACATATGCACAATGTACATATTGTATTATTCTCCCCTTAAAATGGTAAATTTAGCAAAAAAGGGCATTGAAATGATGTGATGATAATCAACAAAACAAATTAACTTAGACATGTATAATACATGTAAGTTGATGCTTTTTTATGTTGATGTCATACATTGATGTTTTAGTTACTATATAGCATTAGATCTCTTAGGACCAATAATCATGGCAAGGATATCAATGTTCTTAATACAGTGTAGTCCGAGTTCTTAATGAGGTGAGATGTACACCCCTTCATCTCAGCATTATGCTTGGTCAAGCACTGTTTCTGAGGGTCTCCCTGCGAGTGGCCCCTGGCCATAACTGTCATTGGCTAACTGAGTGGTGGGGGTTGAGGGGACATGCTCTGCTGGAGTGGCTGCATGGAGTAATTGCTGGTCCAGCTGACAGGCTAATCAGCATCTACTTCTCATTAAAACGTAAGGGCAGGAAGCAGCCACGCGTTCAGGACCAACTTATTCACTGCCAGCTTATTTCAGCTTGCACTGCTTCACTTTCCACTTTTTTTTGACTTGGTTTAATCCTCAGTCTGTAACTACAAAAGGCAAAACTCTGAGTGTTAGTTTACTTATTTGTGTGTGTGTGTGTGTGAGTGTGTGTGTGTGTGTGTGTGTGTGTGTGTGTGTGTGTGTGTGTGTCATACACCCTATTCTCTCCATATAGGGAAAGATTTTTCAGTTCCGAGCTTTGACAGAATGACATGGCATATAGAAATACGTATGAATAAATATGATTAAGTATACGGTATTAATAGTCATGTACCATTTAGGACCTCAACTCTATACATAAACAACACTGTTACATAGACTATAATCCTTTTTTTAAAGCAGTTACACAGACTTAGTCAGATTAATACAATAAATTAATAAATATGTTTAGATTTCATTGAGGAGACGGGCTGCTGGGGGCTGCAGTCTCCATCTGCAATGGATTAGATGCTAAACTTCAGGTAGCCTCATCTAGCCCATGTGCTGCCCACATTAGCCTGAAAATTACATTTCCACAACATTACTTAGTCAAATAAACAAGAGGCCTCAGTCTGCATGGACAAGAAAGAGCTGGGCATGCAAAGCTAAACCATGACAATCATTAGTGTACAAATCAAACAACAAATTCCAGAAGTAACAGGAATATTACTGCTACTACTACTACCATAACAGCACTAATAATGTATTGTTATTAAGTGGACAATTATAAAAACACTGCTAATACTACTACAATACAACAAAAATGAGTAACAACAACAACAACAACAACAATAATAATGACAACAATAATAATAATAATGACAATAATAATAATAATAATACAGGTTTAGTTGTGCTGACCAGTAAAATGTCCCCTCATCCACAGATTAAACCTGTATTTCTATCATTATGAGAACATTTGGTCCCATAGAGTGATAGAAAGAACACACACACAGGCATGATGATGATGATGATGATGATGATGACGATATAATAATAATAATAATAATAATAATAATAATAATAATAATAATAATAATAATAATAATAATAATGTTTAACAAATACATTTAACAATAAATAAATAATAAGAAAGCACACTATGAAATGTTATTCATTCGGTGGCCGAAGTCACGATGGTAGAATAGAAATGCCATCTGAAATGCCCTCCTCACACGATGACACTGGGATAAACCCCCCTGTTCAGTTTGCTGCAGCACGTTTTGAAATAATGACATTTATTTACGCTGACATTACTGCAGTTATCCGTAAATAAAGTCGCTGTGTTATTTACAGGACCGACACATTACTGAGTGTCACATGTGTGTCGTGTTGAGTTGAGATGGTGACTCTTTAAGCTTTTCTGGGAATTTTGGCCGCGTCGTAGAGAGCAGAGCTTTCTGAACACATGTCGCCCCCTATCGGTGTCACAGCAAATTACACTCAGCCGGGCTGCTTCAGTGTTTACAGGTCTGACTTAAGTATAACTAACCTCAGATATCAGTGTAGTTTTCTCTATTCACACAAAACAGGAAAATAAGGAATGTGTGAAAAGTTTCTGAAGAAGACGAGTTTGAAAACGTGAAACAAGAATAATGTACAGAAGAGATGAAGGCGCGTGTACACACACAGATCCGCTTCATATCGACCGCTTCACTGCTGAGAAATAAACGACAGAAACAGAAATATAAAGGATAGTTTTCCCACAGTGAGTCAATGCGATATGTTGAGTTACTTTGCTAGAGAGAGAGAGAGAGAGAGAGAGAGAGAGAGAGAGAGAGAGAGAGAGAGAGAGAGAGAGAGAGAGAGAGAGAGAGAGAGAGAGAGAGAGGCCTGTCTCATGTTCAGTCCCCGCCCCTGACTGTTTATAGTTTATAAAGCGCGGGAGTGTGTGCAGTGTGTGTTCAGACTCAGGAGCTGAGGATTTGTTGTCACTGTGCTGGTGGCTGCATACGGTCACGTCTCTCAGGCTGACGCGCGTGCACGAGAGCGCGCGGCTGTGCTCTGAAGGACTTTCTCAAACTCTTGACAGCTGTTCGCAGCACACGGGAGCGCGCGTTTAACGGGCATTGTTGTCGTTGTTTGTCCCTCACACGAGGATCTTGCCCTCCGCTTTCTCCCCCAACACTCCTCCATTTGTTCTTTTGTTTTGTTTTCGTATGAATCTCCTCGACCCGTACGTGAAGATGGCCGACGAGCGGGACAACGGTCTCCGCGACGCCCCGAGTCCAAGCGGGGACTCCGACGACTCCGGCGCCGCGTCGCCTTGTCCGTCCGCGTCCGGCTCGGACACCGAGAACACGAGACCCGCCGACAACCGGGAAGACTTTAAGAAGGACGACGAGGAGAAGTTTCCCGTGTGCATCCGGGACGCGGTGTCTCAGGTGCTCAAAGGCTACGACTGGACGCTCGTGCCCATGCCCGTGCGCGTGAACGGCTCGAGCAAGAACAAGCCGCACGTGAAGAGACCCATGAACGCGTTTATGGTTTGGGCGCAGGCGGCCAGGAGGAAGCTCGCTGACCAGTATCCTCATCTGCACAACGCAGAGCTCAGCAAAACCCTGGGCAAGCTGTGGAGGTAAAGCTCACTATTACTACTGTTCACTGTTACTTCTGTTCACTATTACTACTGTTCACTATTACTACTGTTCACTATTACTTCTGCTCACTATTACTACTGCTCACTATTCTGTTCACTATTACTACTGCTCACTATTCTGTTCACTATTACTACTGCTCACTATTCTGTTCACTATTACTACTGTTCACTATTACTTCTGCACAAGTCTCAGACACTTGGTAATAACTTGTTATTGGTTTTCCCTTCATGTTGTTAAACTACAGGTCTTTTTAAACATGCATTTCCCCACTAATCTGCACCTCTTAAGCTTAAAAGCCTTAAAATATGAATGCAACCACATACCTCTCTGTCATTAATAATATCAGCAGCATGTGGTTAGGGTAGGTGCTGTGCTTGAAGAGCATTTGAATACCTCTCTGTTGCTCCCCCTCCTCACAGGCTGCTGAACGAAGGTGAGAAACGTCCATTCGTGGAAGAGGCTGAGCGCTTGAGGGTGCAGCACAAAAAGGACCACCCGGACTACAAGTATCAGCCAAGGCGGAGAAAGTCAGTGAAGAATGGGCAGACAGACTCAGAGGAGGGCGAGCAGACCCACATCTCCCCTAACGCCATCTTCAAGGCCCTGCAGCAAGCCGACTCTCCAGCCTCCAGCATGGGCGAAGTGCATTCTCCATCAGACCATTCAGGTACAGTCTCTTCACACAAAAAGGTCTAAATATGTCTTTTGTGATTGGGTGGATGGAGGTTAGGTGAGGTTTATTATGGGGCAGCAGGTCATGTGGGAGGAGCTGAATGATGTGATTTCTTTAAAAAAGTTTTTATAATCAACCTAAACGTGCCCATGTGTTCATTTAGAAAGATACGCTGGTAACTATTAGTTTCTTGAAATGTCCCTTATTTGACTCCTATGAATCATAATCCGGTGTGCCTTGTTGACATTGGAATGACTGCTTTTGAATGTGGAACTAGTTTAGAAAGTGAGGGCAACTGTAAATAAAAGAAAGCTGTAAATGATTACAAGGTTACAAGCAGTGATGCAAACGTACCAGTTGTCTTTACTCTATCATGCCCAGCACATTATATAATGGCACCACATGAAGGGAAAGCTCGTAAATCTTATCTGCGCTTTCTTAATTTCATGGGCTATCTTTATTTGTGCTCCAGTTGCGTCAGTAACGTAATGCGTGGCGAGCACTTAACCCCTTCAACTCGGCTTCTTACAAAGTTTTTTGATTAATCATCTCAACGCTTATTATCAATCATTTACTATGAATTCAGTAAGTATTGCTGTAGGTGAGTCGGTTGGTTGTTACAGTTGTTAACCCCTTTCCCCCCTCCTTCTCTGCTCTCTCTTACAACAGGCCAGTCCCAGGGTCCTCCAACGCCCCCCACGACCCCCAAAACAGACCTGCCTGGTGGAAAACCAGACCTGAAGCGTGAGGGACGCCCCCTGCAGGAGGGCGCTGGCCGTCAGCTCAACATTGACTTCCGGGATGTAGATATTGGCGAGCTGAGCAGCGATGTCATCAGCAACATCGAAACCTTTGATGTGACTGAATTTGACCAGTACCTGCCTCCACATGGTCATCCTGGAGTCACCAGTGCCCAGGCCTACTCTGCTGGCTATGGCTTGAGCAGCTCCACTGGCTGGATGCCCAAGCAGCAACAACAACAACAGCAGCAGCAGCAGCAGCAGCAACAGCAGCACTCACTGACCCCACTGACCCCAGCAGATCAGGGCCAGGCCCAGCAGCGCCCAACGCAGATCAAGACAGAGCAGTTAAGCCCCAGCCACTACAGTGAACAAGGCCAGGGTTCTCCACAGCATGTGACCTACGGTTCCTTTAACCTGCAGCACTACAGTGCTTCGTCCTATCCATCCGTGGCCCGCACCCAGTATGACTACACTGACCACCACAACGGTTCCTACTACAGCCATGCTGCTGGCCAAGGCTCTGGCCTCTACTCCACCTTTAGCTACATGAGTCCAGGCCAGAGGCCCATGTACACCCCAATTGCTGACACAACCGGTGTGCCATCAGTGCCCCAGACCCACAGTCCTCAGCACTGGGAGCAGCCAGTCTATACCCAGCTGTCTCGGCCTTAAAAGAAAGATAAACAGTGCCAGTGGCACAGACTGAACATTTACAGCCACCTTTATCCAGAGACTCCTAGCCAGAGGTCTTCAAGGGCCTTCCTTCCACTTCCTGCACAAACCAACAGAGAAAAACCAACAAAACAAGCAGGACTTCTTTTCCTTTTCTTTTTTTTTCTAGAAAAAAGTACTGAAAATATCGGAAATGGCTCCCGACAGTGCCTTTTTTAAAAAGAAAACGCTCGAGTTGCGATTCTATTTTTCTAGTTATAATGAAAAAGAAAACTCGCTTGAAAGAGAGGAATCCTCTGTGAGGACATATTCGTTATAAATATTTTAGTATGTACTGTGTATGTATTATCTCTTTGTTTTCATTGTTGTTTTCAGGTCGCTCTCCTGGGGGATTTGTACATTTATACAGAGGATACGAAAGCCGTAAAGAGAGGGTCCTTATTTCTGGCTGATGTATTTTTGTAAAGGCCTAAAACGCCTTCCCTAACATGTCCCTTCTCTTTCCTCTGTACATATTATATAGCCATTCCTATGGCCTTGTAGAAGCAGGCAGAGATGTGGAGTGCATTAGGGGAATCGTGTTTCATTTCAGAGAAGCATTGGCTGCAAAAAAAGAAGAAAAAAATACAGAAAGAAATTATATTTCTTTTGTCTGTTCTTAGCATAGCTGCAGTTGTTGTGTTGGAACTGCCACAAGCAAGTGCCATTGGTTTTTAGCGCAGTTTCAGCGTCCTGCCTTCGTACCATTAGTGCCTGGTCAGCCAGCGTAGATATCTGTAGTGCCTCAACAGCCGTCACTCACCTCACTCACAAAACGGTGACAGGAAGTCTCCCTCAATCCTTGGCCATTCCCTGTTGGTCAGATTTTCATTCCTTTGTCCCCATCAAGTCTTAACCTCTTTAATTTATTCATTAGTATTAATTTTATTTGAAAAGTAATTACTATTTTGCATTTGATCATTTATTTCACCTCTTTATGACTAATATGAGCTGGAAAAAGTTGTTTTTTTTTCCTCCACCCCCAGAGATCACAGTTTAGTTGTGGTACAAACTTTAACCATCTCAGTTTATTTATCATTTGTAAATGTTTCCATTTTAATACATTTTTTGATTATCTAGTTGTGTACAGATTCCTTATAATTGTGATAAATTTTGATCAAATTTTAAAACAGAAACAACTGGAAGTTTTATTTTTTACTCTTTTTGTTCCAATTCTAAACAAATATGGATAAATGGGATTACTGGAGGCCATGGCCATATTGTAAAGAAAGACATTCTTCTTTATTGAATCACCAGCATACATTTTTTGTTTTGTTCCTTATTCATTATTGCATATCTTAGATCTCATCTTTTAATGCAATTGAATCTTTGTAAAACATGCCATTGTCTTAAAAGAAGCTTATGTTTTGTATCATACTGTTTGCAATAAAAGAAAAAAAGATACTGAAAATATATCAAACATGTCTTGATGTGGCTTTATTCAGCGAGTTTATTCAACCACTGCTCTTAATCTTAAGTCTTCAAAATACTTCACCAGCAATAAGAATGAGTGTTAGAAGCTCAACAGTAGGAACAGTCCAGAAATATTCCAAAGTTCAGGCCCAGACAGAGTTGTTTTGATCCGTGGAGGGGTTCTTTTGTTTAATTCTCAGTCAGCGGAGCTTTAAACAACATAATCTCAACACAGAACCAAGTCCAAGACGCATAAAAAGCCTTAGTGCTTTAAACGAGCGTTCGGAGCAGGATGTGTGATGTTTGGGTCATCTTTTTACACTAGGTTCTCAGACCATGAGCTCACAGTCCATTACGGAGCACTATTGAGATGATGAATAAGGCCTAGCTTTCCCTAACACCGATACCCCACTGCTTAAAGAAACAAACGGACAGCAAAATGCTGTTTATTCATTACAAGGTCTCACATAAAGGAATCGCCATACCCGTGATAAATCACAGACTGTACAAACACAATCAGCGCTTGGTTTGGAAAAGGTTCTCTATGTTGAAATCAAAACAGAGGAGACATAGATGCCTGTTCTGCCTTCACACTTACCCTTGCCCACCAACCGCTGCCTGCATTTGTTTGCAGCATTTTCTTTAATTTCTTAGTGCTCATACTTTAATTAGTGGGGATTGATTTGTTGTTCTAATACAGAGAAATCTATAGAAAAGTTAGACTTCTGACTACAAAAGCAATAACTGTATATGTGTATTATAGACATTTATGTCATTGAGACAAGAATGGCTTTTCTGATTGGCTGGCAGGGTCTATTTACTCTGTATAGTGGAACACCTAAGAAGTAGATCAGATTCATCACTCTATATCAGAACCATAACAATCAGAGTATATCTGCTGACAACCAGTGATAGTAGCCTAATAGCCTACTACATCAACTAGCCTATGACTTGAAGTAGCCCATTACTACAACAGCTAACAACAAATAGACAAAAATGAATAATTTTGTAATGAAATTGAATTTGCTTGGATGCAACAAAACCCAAAAAAAGAGAATGGTATGCCTAAATGCATGGCAACCGTGATGTAAGTGGGATAACAGACGTTATCAGGTGTTATGTTATAGGAAATAATGATCTTCTCCTTGCTGCTGACTCTGGTTTGGTTTCCATTCTGCTACTGCTTGACCTGAGTGCGGCCTTTGACACAATTTCACATTCCATTCTCCTGGATAGACTTGCATCTATTGGCATCACTGACAAACCCATCAACTGGTTAAGCTCATATCTTTCTGGCCGTTTTCATTTTATTCAGTTAAAGTCATTCACCTCCCAGTCAGTCCCTGTAACTACTGGTGTACCCCAGGGCTCTGTCCTGGGGCCTCTCCTTTTTATAATTTACCTTCTTCCCCTTGGTTTCATATTACGCAACCATCATATTCACTTTCACTGTTATGCAGATGACACCCAGCTCTATCTTTCTACCAAACCTAACTCCACACTCTCATTTTCCTCCCTTATCAACTGCCTTTCTGAAATAAAATTATGGTTCACCTCAAATTTTCTCAAATTAAATAGTGATAAAACAGAATTTATTTTAATTGGCACAAAATCCACTTCTAATAAATTCTCTAAATTCTCGATCCCCATTGAAAACTTTCATCTCCCCTTCCACTCAAGTAAATAGTTTTGGTGTCATCTTTGATAGTACTTTTTCCTTCACCTCCAATATTAATAATATTACCAGATCTGCGTACTTCCATCTCCGTAACATGAACCGTCTTTGGTCTTCCCTTACCTCACATTCAACTGCCATTCTTGTACATAGTTTAGTCACCTCACATTTAGATTACTGTAATTCTTTGTTGTTTGGCCTTCCTCAAAAAACTCTTCATAAACTTCAACTGGTACAAAATTCAGCTGCTCATATTATAACACGCACCCCTTCTATTCATCATATCACTCCCATCCTACAAGAATTACATTGGCTCCTTATCACTCAATGCATCAATTACAAAATACTCCTATTAACATTCAAAGCTATTCATAATCTTGCACCTCCATATCTCTCAGATCTTCTTCACATTTCCTCACCCATCCGCACTTTTAGATCCTCTTCCTCCATTCACTTAATTGTCCCCCCTTCCCATCTAGTCACCATGGGGAGCAGAGCTTTTAGCCGCTCTGCTCCTCATCTATGGAATTCACTCCCACCAGATCTTTGCAACACTGATTCAATATCACTCTTCAAATCTAAATTAAAAATGCATCTGTTCAGATTAGCTTATTCAACTTGATCTCATCTGCATTGTCTGTTTTAATTGTATTTACAAATATTATTTTCATACTGTCATTTTTCAACTTTTTACACTTTATTTTATGTTATTTCTAGTCTTTATATTTTCTATTGATATGTAAGGTGACCTTGAGTATCTAGAAAGGCGCCTAAAAATAAAATGTATTATTATTATTATCATTATTAAATCATTATCATTATTAAATATCTGAAGTGTGAGACTATTATGTATTATAGAATGAGTCAAACAAGCCATAGCACTGAGAAGTTACACTATTTTTGGACCAATGATGATACATAACTGTTGGAGACAGTTTCAACATAGCACATTGATTAACCCAACACACTGTAACTTAACCCTTATCCATGACAATCCACATAAATGTAAATATATTCAATAGTATTTAGAATTATTGCGTACAATTGGATCAAGTAATTAATACATCAGTTTATATCACTGATGATCTTTCTTCTTGTCAGTACTCTCAGCCTTTCAGCCAACGAACACAAGACACAGATGATGAATATGCAAGACCGAGGGAAGTCACACAGTTATGCAGCAAGGGACACATCTGATAAAACCATCAGCACATACTTTGGAAGAACTAGAAGGACTTTGGAGGCCCTCAGAACTGTGCCCACAAACAGCTGCTGGGACGGCTCTCTCATCATCCACCTCTCAGTAAAGAGAAAGGAAAAAAACCTGCTCTGTACTAGGCCACGCAACGACACAGTCCTGATGACTACATGCCTCATCGGGGACATAATTAACTGGCACACCTCATGACATCATGCAGCGAGTCAGGAAACAACAAATGACCTCAACTCAAGAAGTAATGAGCTAAAGTGACTGTGCTAGTTTAGTGAATACCATCATTTTGTTGTCCTATGGTATGGATCTTACTCTACGGAGATAAACCCACAAACATCACCCTTAAGTACATAACGATGATGACTCTGGTAAAAGCAAGTAGTTCTATTTAAGACCATGAGAAGGCAAAAAAAAAAACGTGTAATATAAAATGTGATGAGATGGTTATTGGCTAATGCATTGTAGGCAATTCTATACAGACGTTTGAAGAAAGGTTCTATATATTCTACACTTGCTGCAGGTTAAAAATGAATATCTTCAATAGTTTTTAAAATCTCTACAAAAAGCATAAATTTAAACATTGTCACTATTTAAAACTTCAACAACACACAAACAACGCAATGTTACAATCTTAGCTTTTAATGTAAAATTTTATAAAGTAGTTAAGGACCATTTCTGCTGATCAACTCATCATTAATCTGTAACAAAGGGCAGGTACTGTACTCAAATGTAGAAAAACAAAAATGAAAAAAATAATAAAGATAGTTTAGGCCCCGAGTGGCTCAGTGGACTAAGGTGCTGTCACTATGATCTGAGGATCGTGAGTTTGAATCCTGAACATGCTGCTTGCCATCGGCAGCCGTGGCCTGAGAGAGCAAAAATGGTATATTCCTTAGATGTTAACTTTGAAGTCATTTTTATATAATAGTCAATTGTCATCATTGAGTGAAATATCATTATATATCCTGACTTCATTGTGACTTTACCAGTTGCATCCTAACTCAAAATTGTGAACATACATGTACAGAGCTTTAGCCCCCCCCCCCTAAACAGTGTGAGATGTGTGATGAATGTTCCTGTGAGGGATCGGAAACTAAACCAAATTTTTCTTTTCTGCCAGACAGGCCTCTCAGTGGGCACGTTTCCCAGGGGGACTCCATTATTATTCCACACAGACGTCGGCCCCCTCTGGACCCTATGGGTGGTCTTTTAAAGGCCCAACAAGAAATGGGGAAAGAGCAATGCGAAATGTGGCCGAATCACCCTTGGAGACTGGACGACAATAGAAACAACAAAAAGTAAAATGAGGCAGATCTGGAGAAAAGGGAATAAGGAGCACAACTCAGTTTACCCGGAGCATAACTGTCAACCTTTTCATACTTATGTATGTGAACATGACTCAGGAGTATCGGGGCTCAAAAATCTTCAAAGCAACATATTCATGTTGACAGATAAACAACAGAACATAAAACAGTACTAATATGGATTCTCAAGGTCTTCAGTTCCCTTCAGTCACAATGACTCAATGAAAACCATAAATCAAAATACAGCTTTGGGAAAAATTAATAGAGATAATAATCAAAAAATTATCAACCATCAAAAGACAAAAATAGTTCACATAGTTCACATTTTATTCATTTTAAAAACCACAGTAATAATGTTTTAGCTTAAAAAAGAATTCAGAAACCACTTTTTGATGGAATAACCCTGATTTTTCTTGCCCTCTTACACGTTGTTGTTGGGTGACTTTATGCAACTCTTGGCACAAACATTCAAGCAGTTTGGATTCGTTTCATCACTTGTGTGACTGTCCATCTAGGGTTCAGGTCTGGAGACTGGGTGGACAATTGAAGTGGTTTCCATTTTTTTTCTTCCAAAGCTGTATTTGCCATATTACAAACCAACTTTTATACGTCTTGTAAGTTATGACTCCAAGACTTTACACTTCACCATATTCATATGGGATACCTTAGCTGTACTATAAATCATACACAGTAAAGTCCCAGCACTGAATAATCTCTTGTAGAATGTATTTGTGTTCAGATGAAGTTACACGATGGAAACTAATACCACAGATATTCAACCCTGTAGGCCCTGTTCACTCAACACTGGGTACTTTTTGTCAATAGGAGAAAACTTATTTATAGGCCCAAGGTACGGCTCTACCAAATTCACAGTTTTGAAATTTGCACCAGACTGGGCAATTTTACTTTTCCTTTGAATTTGACCATCTGCCATGAACTGCAAAAGTTATTTGACAAATTTACGATTCACAAAATCGTGTGAGTTGAAATATTTGATGAGGGAGGACGCCCATCAACGACGAAACTTTGATGTCAAAACTGAACTAAACAGTTTTCCCTACTTGATTTAGCTGTATTTTGTCTCACTTGTGAGAATTCTGAGATTGATCTTCCCTTACAGCTAATGACTCTTTACTGGTCAAATCAATGAACTGTGAACATTGCAGATGTTCATATGGTTCAAGACTGCACTGAATGTGTTTCCATTGATTTAACAACTGCTTGTGCAATATAGTACTTTTCTTATAAAATTAATAAATCTGTGATATTTAAGATACTAAATTCATGAAATTCTGGATAATTTCCTGAGCCCTAATCAGCATGTAGCCACACCACCCTGCACAATTTGGCATATTACTGTACATGACATGTCATGCAAGAAAAACTTGGCTGAAATAGTCAGCACACTATTATAAGCCCTCCAAAAATGTACAAAGTAAACTCACATATTCATAAGGAATTGTTATTTGATATATCTGTTGTGAGCAAGGATTACAATTTAATCATAAGGAAGTGAAATTGGGCTGCAGTGCAAGCTCACTGCTCTGAAGTGTAACTTTACTCTAATTTACTTAAAACAATTCTCTGTAAACCCATCTTGCATTACTCAGGAAGTGAGTTTGTGCTTGCTAAATATTCATCTAATCTAGCCCCATGAGGAAATCAAGCGGGCCAGCAATGTGGCCTTGTGGAACCCCGCAGCCAGCTCCTTTTCTTTGTCTCAGGACCGGGATAAGGTTGGCAGAATCCCCAGGTCAGAGCAGCAAAATTCTATTACCATAATCTCATTAACTGTGTCTGCGGCTTTAGGCGCGCCACAGCGCCCGGCCTGGGCTGAGATTGAGGGTTAGAGGCAGGAGAGAACACTCATCATCGAGGCAGGATTAGCAAGACCACTATCGACTGTAAGCTCTCACTTGTCTCTCTGTAACAGTGAGAGGGATCACGGCTGGTTTTAGGGGATGGTTTTTAGGACAGATAAAAGTCCTGGAGTATGGTCTTGGAATAAATTACACTGTCGTCAATGGGGATTCTCTCTAAGACTAGCTATAAGCTCTGTGTTAAAAATAAGGTGTTAGATTAAGGACAATACTTGAAAAGAATAGAACATCAAGATACTTGAAGACACTTTTACATTATGTAATGTGCACATGATATTTACAAAACAGTAATGCCAAGCTATGAACAGCTGAGGTTCTTTTTCACTTAACGTTTGCAAAAATAAAAGATTTTCAAATGAACCAGAGGAAATGTCTGTAAAAATAGATAAGTAAGACAGAACATGGAACATGAAACAGGTGAAAGTTGTTCTGCAGCAATGGAGGTAGATCAAGCCTTGAAAGCTGGTGCTACTAATTTCTACAGAGTGAGAGACACTGTGAGCCACCATGGCAGCGCCAGGCAGTACCCTCAGGTATGCACTTATTTGCTTAGGGGTTCATCCTGCAGTAAGATAATGACCCAAAACATAAGTCCAAGCTCTGCCAGAACTACCTCAGGAAAAAACAACAAGATGGTCAGCTTGAAAACATGGAGTGGAGCACAGTCTCCAGACTTAAACCCCATCCAGCTCATTTAGGATGAAGAGAAAAGCAAAGCAAACCTACAAGTGCCAACATTTATGTGACGTTCTGCAGCAGATTTGTGAAGAACTGTCTGAAGAACATTTGATGTCTGTTGTAGAAAGAATGTCACGAGTGTGGTCAACTGTTATATCTGGCCACTTTGTGTCCAAAGTTTAGACACATTTTGGTTTAAATACTGATTCCATGACTTCTAACTCCAAGAGCTATATAATACAGCACCAGTCAAAAGTTTGGACACACAATGTTTTAATAAATTTTTTTTTAAAGTGAAGTCATCTGGATTATGAAGGAACACATAAGGAATCATGTTGTAAACTTAAAAGACAATTTTTAAATAATGAAAAAACACTGAACGTCCAGAAGATGTCAAACCTTTGACTTGTACTGCACATTAAATTATAAACAAAAGTGAACTTTTTCCACATTATTCTAAATAGAGTATGACTAAATGTAAAAAAGAAAGCAAAAATAGTTTCTCATACTCCACATGCTGGAACATTTAAAACTTTATTTAGAAGTGAAGTAATTTAAAGCAGAAGAAACTTCCTGAAAAACGTAACAAACAAACAAAAACTTGACTACTTCTATTAAACATGTACTGTATGCTAATTCTACTTTCCGATTCTTTCTGCAAGCACTTCTCAGAAATATAGTCCCAGAACACCCAATGCCCTTTTCCAGCATTAGTCTTACGATCTGGACACAATCAAATGACTACACTTGGACTTAATTTGATGCAGAGGCTGGGGTGGTGGAATATGGGCATTGCTGTCTAAACCAAGGATCTCATCACCATCTCTATGCCCAATATTCAATAACATACAGAGGAGCAATCTTGATGTCATTAAAGGTCTTTTTTCCCCATTCTTCCATTTGTTTCTAATTACCTGCTTTAAAAAATGATAGTCACTGGTACCACCGATATTTGGTTTGTACAGGCTGTTACCTTGTAAATCTCAACTGGACTCATCTGTTTACAGCACAGGCTCCAAACGTACAAAAACCGTTTGCTCATGTTGAGCTGTGAAGTGAAAGCGATCGCTTCTTGAACATTCTATTCATATGATGAGTGTCCTCAAAAGGCCTGCTGTGACTTCAGGTTTCTATTCCTATGAATCAGGCGCACACATGATGTGAATGATGACCAAGGTCAATTGATTATACAAGCTGGATGAGGTGTGATGTTCCCTGTTTTGATTGAAAGCCTGCAGCCACACTGACCCAACATAAGATTTAATATCCATGTCCTAAATGTGCGGGACTTCATGTTTCATTTTTATTTGGCCTGTAAAGCCAAGGGTTTGACGTTTTCTGGATGGTCGACATTACAATTTGTCAGTCTATAATCTAAACTGTTGCTAAACGATCAAATGCTGCGTGCCAGGGCAGTGTTTGCTCCTTGTTTTGGGAGATGTCATTCATGAGAACTTTTCTCAGAGGGGGTCAAATGAGAATCACTTGACTTTGCCAGCCAAATAAACACAACTCTCTCTCTCTCTCTCTCTCTCTCCTCACAAGGAGCATGCTTTCTGAACTCCTTTACAAGGACAATTCTTTCTTGTATTCTGCTCAGTCAACAAAACAAACAGTTACAAAAAATGTCACTTGAAACCAGTACAAAGACAAACGGCCTGTCAAACTACAAGGGATGACTCTGACATCATACTATATATGGAGATACATGGTAAAACAAGGTTAAGACACCTCACTGTCATTGCTGTATTGAGAAACTAAAATATCCAGCCAACAGTGTCCTGCGGGCAGTCCTGTGACCTCTAATGAAGGATTAGAGGACCAAAACAAACTGTGCAGCAACAGATGAGCTGCTGTCTCTAACTTTATATCTACATCTGATACACTCATACCAGTGCAACACACACTAACACACCACTACCACATCATTGTCACTGCAGTGCTGACAATGATCCACCACCCAAATAATTCCTGAGGTACTGTTGGGGTCCTGAATATTGTAGAACAGAATGAAAACAGGCTAAAAAAAAGTGTCATAGAGAAACAATCTATAACTGCAGAACCTATACAGTGTGTACAAACCTACAACATGCACCTATACGACGTATATCTATATGATCAGTGGAGCTGATAAAATAAACAATGTGTGTAGATACAAGAGGGTGGCTCTGAAGTTATGACTGACTGGTGTTTATATAGTCAGGTATATGTAAAATGTGGAGTATGTTGGTGAAATACATTATTATTATTAACTGAAAATAGCTTAATGCATTTTCTACAAAGAATAAATGTCTGCACAGTCTAATGCACAGGTATTATTTATTTACTGACTTTAACATGACCTGGGCAAAAGTTATGATACATTAAATATTGTTTAATGTATACACACACACACACACACACACACATTCCAAAAAAAATTTGAATATCATGGAAAGGTATAACAGTCACCAGCCAGCCTCTTTAGCTATGAACTATTGTGGCTTCCCCATCCTATGGAGTCTTCCCCATACTGAACCAAACTGAGGCAATTTAATGACACCTGAAGAAACCTGTGCAGGTGCTTTGAGTTGAGTAGATGATTAGTGTGTCACATTCAGTTTAAAACATTCATGCCCTGCAAAATTTGGGCTGATTTCTCCAGAGTATTCTGATTTTTTGAAATCCATGAGTTTTATGAGCTGAAAGCCCAAATTATATGAAAATAAACAAATAAATACTTGAAATCATTTAAACTTTTTGAATGGAATTATGGAAATTAATCAACTTTTCCATGATATTCACATTTTTTTGGAATGGGTCTGTATATTTCACTATCTTTCTCTAGAGAGAGAGAGAGTGTATTAATAAAATAGAACTTAAAGCAAAATGAAGAGATGTTTGTTGTGTTTGTTAAAGCCGTGTACTGAGATTAAATATCTCAAAACAGGCTTTAGTTTAAAATGAAGTGGCATACTATGTGCAAGGTGTGATGATGTGAAAAATCTGCTCATATCACTCCTGCTCTCCATCAGCTCCACTGGTTGCCTGTCTCTGAGCTCATCCACTATACAATCTTTCTACTGACCTATAAGGCCTTGCATGGATTAGCTTCATCCTATCTTTCTGCTCTCTTACAGCCTCAGGCTCCTCCAGCTCACTTAGATCTTCTGACTCTGCTCTTCTGGCTGCTCCAAGGTTTAGACTGACCTGGGTGGCAGGTCTTTCAGTGTTGCTGCCCCTACCCTCTGGACTAAATTACCTCTCTCTTTGTTTAAATCCAATCTAAAATCTACCTTTTCTCTACCTTCTTTCATTCTCTTTAAAGTGTTTTTGTTTTATTTCATTATTGTAAAAGCGTCTTTGGGTTTGTGAAAAGCATTATAAATGTAACTTATTATTATTATGGTCATGATGATGATGATGGTGATGATGATGATGATAATAATAATAATAATAATAATAATAATAATAATAATAATAATAATAATAATTATTATTATTATTATTATTATTGTGATGCATTAAAATATAAGGTATCACAATAAGGGTTGTTAACCCTTCATCCCTACTTTGACATGTATATTTTTTGTTTTACATTGCCATAACAAAGTACTAAATACATTTGATGATGGATAACAATGATCTACACAGACAAATGGCAGGCTGTTCAAGTTACAAGCTTAAAAAACTGCATCTCTCACTATAATAACTAATAAACAACAGTGCTCTAAATAGTGTAGCCAGTCTGAAAGAAGAAATTAGTTTATGTGCTTAGCCAGACAAGTTCAGGTATCTGTCCTTTTATTGCAACAGTCTATTAATAGAAAATACATTTGGTTACATCTGATAATGTAGATGGGAGTATAATGTAAATATTTCATTTCCTCTTAAATGTGGTATTGTAAACAGTTCTAGTTAGCTGGGGAGGAAAAGGAGCTTCTGGAAAGTGGGAGCTTTATGACAGTGTGAGAGTCTGCACTGAAGCCAAAGCTGTACTGTAGTACTTTAATGAAAGCTTGGACTCAGTAGGGTTTCACTGCCTGTGTGTGTGTGTGTGTGTGTGTGTGTGTGTGTGTGTGTGTGTGTGTGTGTGTTGCCATAAAAACACAGCTCCTGCTAATTTATGTCCTGCCCCCGCGTCACACATGGCTGCACAGTGAAGACGCTGATTCCAGATGCTCAGTGTTTGTGTGTTTGTGTGTGTATATATGTGTATATATGTGTATATATGTGTGTGAAATTGGTTGCTTTGTTTGGAATTTAGTTTCACACCCCTGTGGTCCTCTTCTTCCTTTTGCTCAGTGCTTGTGGTGTTCAGTTCAACATGTGTGACCTGCCACGGTTCGCTTCTATGGCCTCTTCTACTGTGGAAAAAGCCAGTTGAAATATAGCAGAATCCTTACCATCAGTGGTCTTCCCCAGTGACCGGCACTGGGACTTAACAACAAAGGCATTGTGTCACAAGGGACAGTCAAATCAGAATCAGGCATTACTGGCAAGGGATTTGTTTTTGGTCTGTCAGTGCACAATACAAAGAATACAGAAGTTGATAGAAGCAGAGGAAAATTACTGAGGAAAGTGCCTGGGAGAGGGATGAAGGCTATCAATGTATCTTACAGTACAAAAAATATCTTGTTAAGTGGAAGTATCTTAAATGTAACCAAATATACAGAATAATTTCAGGTTCATGAGGAACTCTGCATCTTAAAATACTTTAAAAAAAATAAGTTACATATGAGAAACTGGTTGAATAATATAATAACACAGAAACTGTGGCTGACAAACATTTGAATTCATTTGCCATATTAACAACTTTGGTGATTTTTTTTCATTAAATCAATATGTCATGAAGTCTGTAAAAATCAATATTTTACAATATAATAAATAAATTATAATTGGAAAAAAATATTCCCATTTTATTTGAGATATGTTTATTGTTGTTACTGTCTTCATTTTATTTTATTTATTTATTTTTAACCAATTTTCTCCCCAATGTGTTTGTAGCCAATCAACCAGTCATTAGGTAGGACTCTCTCTATCACTTGTAATGTTCCTGACTCTATGAGGGTCCTGACTAACACAGGCCTCCTCTGATGCATGTGAAGTCAAGCTCCGCCTCTGTTTGAACTGCTGCCAGTTGGCTGCATCATCGCTGGGCAGCCAACGCTCTCAGAGTAAAGGGCAGGATAACAGTTGTGATAGATCGCCTGGCAGACACCTGAGCTAGCCCACCTTATTTACTAGTGCTGGGGAGAGAGTGCTGTCTTATCACCTCATTTGAAATATAATCAATACTGACCACAGTTTTAATCTTAATATTCTCCAACATTGACATCTTTACTCACCGGTTCCTGTTGTTCAGTTTATAGCTGAAACCTTTGATTATATACAGAACATACTATTATTTCATACACTGATTTGCAAATATACTGGTTTTATATGATTAAAAACATTGTTTTTTTGCAGAGTGTCTGAACATATTGCTAGTACTGTATATTGCATGTTTTTAATAAGCTGTATATCTAACATGTCTTCACAACATGGCTAGACATAATTTTAGCTGTTATGAACAGTGGAATAACTCTGCAGTTCCTTTGAAGTTCCGACTCCTACAGGACATAACATCCACTGTTAGGAGAAAAGTCTAATGGGTAATGTCTAATAAAGAGCCTTGGCCAGTGAAAGAATGATCAGGAACACTTTACAATTAGGCTACATCTACTAATGGCAATTAACATTCCTAAGTGAATAAGCAATGTCTCATTAATTATTAACCAATGATAACAATAATATCAGATACTTTATTAGTATTTACTAATGCCATCAAGTAAAAAATAAAGCGTTTTACGGATTCTAACAAATGATTTTAATACTGCATACCATAATAAATCATTCATTAATCTTTCTATCTATTATATAACCATTATTATTAAATCTCAGAAAATGTACCGCTTTGTTTCAATTGGACAGTACTGATACCTTCTCATTTGTTTATCCTTAACCTTGTTTACTGCACCCTTGTGAACTGTCCTAGAACTTTCTGTACCACTGTTAACTGCATTTGGCCCAAACTTCAGGCTTGTTTTGTGTAGTTTATAAAATGACCACAGTGAAAACATCATAAACGAGCTATTCCATAACTGCACATTAGCCACTAACTTCATTTGCACTTATTAGTACATATCACTCATCCACATTCTGGACTGGATGTCTCATCGCTCTCATCGTCTTAATACACTAGGTTCTTTTTCATCCAGTGTAGGGAATGGTAAAAACAATTTTTAAAAGGGTCTTCTTTTAGGGGCTACTGTCGTCTGAAAACTTGGATACACATGCATTCAAAAAGAAAGAAAGAAAAAAACACGAGCTTATGGAATGGCTTGGTGGGCTTTGTAGGGGCAGCTGGAAAGAACAGGTGCGAGAGAGGGATAAATGGCACATGCACTGGATGACAAGCACTGCCACATGTTAAAGACATAAATCGCTCAGAGAAAGAGAGAGAGAGAGAGAGAGAGAGAAGAAGAAGAAGAAAAGGAAGTGACAGAGATCCCATTGCACTTTCCTGTCCAGCAGTTCATGTCTAATCCGAACCTAGACGAAGGACTGGCCAACAGATCAGGAGAAAGTGACAGCAGACGGAAAAAAGCAAAAGGTTGCCATTGCCAGGTACATGTCATTTGTGAAATCATTTGAACGAGAGGAATTTTAATCTTGGCGTTTTCAGCGCAGCATTGCACAGCAGGAATTCAATAAATACAGCAGAGCTGAGGCCTATCTGACAGATGCTGAAACCGGACTTGCCTACTGACTCCCACCCCCCATCCCCAGCCCTTCTCTCTCTGTCAATTTGAGCTGAATTTCTGCAATCTCTTGTGAAATTCCAGGCAAGTCAGGATGGGACAGTGGAGGCCAATCAGAAGCCTAGTGCATGGCTTTTTTTGACTGGCTGCATATGAGACAACAAATCATCCTGCTAAGCAATACCTCTTTAGGTTCCTGCACACATGCTCATTCATTATCAGTGTAAAGTGGCTGTAAATGCATCTGCTGTAGGTGTTATCCACTGTAAGGAATCATTATGAATATGCTTTGGAATGACTAGTGCTGCCAAATGACAAAAAAATTAATTGTAACAAATCACATTACACCGAGTAGATAATGAATTATCACAATTAAGTTTTATTGAATTTTTAAAAAATAAAAACAGCACAGTGTCACACAAATTAGATACAGTGCCACGTCAAAAATTGGAATATTGTGGAAAAAGAATTGCTGTTCAGAAATTAATTCAAAGAGGTAAAGTGTCTGTGACTCTCCTGCTTGTCACCACATGCTTTTTTACTTTCGTGTCATGTCTCCATGTCCTTATCATGTCGTCATGCCCTCGTTTTAGTCAGCACCTGTCTTGTTTTAGCTCACAGCCCTGCCGTCTCATTTCATGTTAATCATTGTTTCTATAAAGCCTTCCCTCTGTGTCCCAGTCCTTGTCCGTCATTGCACAGGTCACGTTCATTCCTTGTTCACAGCCACATTTTTAGTCTTGTAAAATAAAGTCTTGTTGTGAATCCTGTCTGACTCCTCCTGCTTCACGCATACTGACAGTGTCATATTTTATACTCATTACACTTGAAGTGATATTTTGAGTCTGTTTTGTTTTACTGTTGATCAGTGTCTGTCCCTGTAACTGGTTATCATGTTCTTACATTATCCTTTGGTTCTTACCAAAGAGCCATTCAAAAGAACTGGATCACTCACAAACATAATATCAGTCATAGTGCAGAATCGACATTAAACATCTTTTCATTGGCACATTATTAATAACTTATTTGTAGTAACTGTATTAATACATGTAATAAACAGACAATTACATCTGTTTCAGATATATCTCATATTGTCTTTGTAATATGTCAGTTATACCAAAACACTTAGCATGTGTACGTAATACATAATACTAAAATAAAGTCAGTAATTTGATTTTCTATAGCAATAGGAACACTGAGTTTAGTTACACTCTTAAAACCATCATTTTAAGAAAGAATCCCAATCCGTAATGTGGTTACATCATGCCAGTGTTGGCATTAAGGGGTTTTAGGGCGCTTTCACACCTACCTTGTTTGGTCCGGACCTTCGGATTTTGGTCTGAACCAAAACAACAGGTGTAAAAGTTGCCACAAACTACAGCCTGGACCAAACGACCAAAATTTGATCCGACCACAAAAAGGTGGTCCCAGTTTGGATCAATTGAACCATGGTTTGGTTTGTTTGCACTATTAAGGGACTTTTTTTTGGATGGTTTGGACTTTCAGACCAATTACAGGAAGATGAGGCAAGCTATTATCCCTCATTGCACATTAGAAGAAGAACAAGAACCAGAAAAACAATAAAAATGATCTGTGGCAGCATACGGGGAGAGGAGACCAAATGTTTCATTGAAATGTTGAAAATGTCATTGTATCCCTTATTTTTTGAGAGTACGAGAGAGGAGATGACAGTATAGCAGAGAAATGCCACCTGAAGGTAAAGGAACTGCAGCAGTAATATACAGGTAGTACCCGGGTTACGTCAGTCCCGAGTTACGATGTTTCATGGTTACAACACATCTCCCATTTACTGTATAAAGCCTTGTTTCGTGTTTGGTGTGCGCGCCGGAAGAATACATGGTTACGCGGCTGTTTCATTTCATTATTAAACATATTTTATATGTTTTTTGATAATTACTGTGTTAGGATAGGTGTTAAGATAGGATAAGTGCTTACAGTATGGTATTTATGTACAGTATTTACATATGTTCTGACTTACACTGAAATTTGGTTTACGACGCGACGTAGGAACGGATCAACGTCATAAATTGAGGAGTACCTGTATAAAGGTGCGCAATGACATCAGAAAGCCAAGATGCCAAACTATTAGTAATAAAATGCAAACAAAATGAATCAGTTTGCTCAATTTGTCAGGAAACACCTTCCTGCTGAATTAATTACTTACTAAATTAACATCAGACGCACACCCTTATATAAACCAAACAAAGTGAAGTATAGTGAGATGCAGCTCACATAGGTGATGATGATGGGATGTAAGTGTGTCATGAAAAGTTTTTTAAGTGCGCTGAATAAACTGTGTGGAACCAACACTAACCACACCAAATGTTCATATTTTAACAAAAAGACCAACCCTAGCAGTGGCACAAGAGGAGGGGTTATATAATATAATCGTATAATGTATTACATGTTCAAAAAATTTTTTTTGGGTGCTTGAACATAAATTTTATTATTGTTATTAATTATCAATAAATACTGACAGATTATGATTTATATTTTATTAATAATTACTATTTACTATTAATAATATACTAATAATAACTATTAAACATTATTATGAATAATAAAGTACTAAAAATAATATGAATCATTAATAACATATTAATACATTATTACATATTATTTATAAATAATAAACTTTTAAAAGCATGTAGCATAAAATTATCACCCAATCCTTTTCAGTCAACTTCACTTCAGCTCATTATCACCAATGTTACACACATGTTTGGACTGTATGGTCAATAGATCTTATTTACACAGAATTATTCCTCATTTTTGAGTAAAAATAAGCAGAAATTCTGAATTATTTTGATAATTGTTACACTTAGAGACATGTAAATAGATGGTTTATCACAGACTGGTAGACACACACAGACAGACACTCAAATGTAAATATTAATGGATTTTAATATGAAATCGCTGATATTAAAATACGTCTAGCTGACGTGACACAGGCAGAACAAACGCTCAACACGTTAATAACACAGGTGAAAACGGACTTCTGGCCAAATTGCAGTCCAGACTCCATTTAAGGGAGTTACAGCAGTGACGGCCAATCACACGTTAGCAAGAAACAGCAGAGCCAATCGATGAGCTTGTGGTGGCCTAAAGGGAAACCGGCTTGGATTTCTACTGGGTCTTAATGCTCGCACGTCTCCATTTAATATAGCATAACATTTCACTCAAGCGAACCGGACAATGAAACGTGAATGAAAGTGAATGAAACGCTTCTTGAGTAAAACAACATTTGTGAAATTTCTGCCTGGACATGTGTTTTAAGTCTCAAAAAGAGAACATGTCCGGGTAAAAGAGGACGTCTGGTCACCCTATGCTAAGTGGTTCTCTCTAGCTTCCCTATTAATTACAGCAGGATTGTATGAATGAATTATCCCTTCAAATTCAAGGTTTGTTGACCCGCCTGCACTGCAGCCCACTGCTTGCTCTGCATCTCTGAGCCTGGGAAAGAGCAAACCAACTCATGATTGATGTAGGAAGCAAAAACTTTCAAATTCTCTCCCCGACACGTCGGCAAACACAGCCGTGCTGAGCTGGTCATGCCAATGCCAGTGTGCGAAGATCCAAAACTCTAAAAGGGCCTGTACTACACCTCGTACAGCGGGAATTCCTCTCTCCTTTCCTGTATGGCTGTCGAGGCCCTTTGGTCC
This sequence comes from Crenuchus spilurus, assembly GCA_036984385.1. Taxonomy (NCBI): domain Eukaryota; kingdom Metazoa; phylum Chordata; class Actinopteri; order Characiformes; family Crenuchidae; genus Crenuchus; species Crenuchus spilurus. The sequence goes on along the minus strand of BRDA01005620.1, from coordinate 5,562 downwards.
ATTGCACTGACCCCTACACCCTAAGAAACAATCAACTGTCAGCCTTAAGCAACAACATTTGGTTGCCAGATTTTGTGAACATCACCCCACCACCACCCCTCCCAGCCTTCCATTCTATGGCTTTTAAAATGCCTTTTACTTGCTGCATCACAAATCAAGCTGGTGCACTGAAACCAGAGCTTTGGGAGGTTATCAGAGCTTAACATGGCACTGCAGAACACTGTGTGGGCTGTGACAGGAGGGGCAAGTCAAACAAACAGCTGTCACACTCCTGTTTAGCTACTGTCAGAGTCAGAAAGTGACGGGGAGAGAAAGAAAACGTGAGGAAAATAGAAGCAGAAAGGAAAAAAGGGGGGAAGGAGGTTCATTTTCTTGTATCTTGATCAGTGATAAAATTTTGATTTCAGAGGTGGGTGGGCACAAAAGGCTTGAGTATGAGGTGGCTCAAACCTAAATTATATTATTATTAATAAATATTAATAGATTATTAAAAATAGTATTCATAATATTTTATTAGTAATTTTTAGATATCATTAATAATATTCTAGATATATTCTTTATCTATAAAATTATAGATAAAAATAATACATATTAATATTAATGATTAATAAAACATTTATTATTAATCAAACATTTAATAAAACTCAAACAATTTCAGTTCACTGTGTTCTCTAGTAGTTCTTGTAGTTTTCTATTGTTAGTTTTAAGTTCCACAGAAGGATTAACTATTAACATTTCAACATAATCAACTCACCCAAAGCGTCCAAACACAGACACAGATTCAAACGTCCAACATGTTAACAATTTACACCGGATTACAATCAGATTAGCCAATCACATTTTAGCAAAAAATGGCAGAGCCAGTTGATTACCTTATGGGTGGTCTAAAGGGAAACAGGCTTCAGCTTGAGCGGCCATTTTCCCCTGGGTCCTAGTGCTTGACCCATCTCCATTTATTATAGCTTAACACTGTTTTTTGGATGGTAAAAACAGCAGGGGCCCAAAACTGCCTTTTACAAAAAGTGGACATGTCCCCCGTAAGCCCCCACAATCCTGATCTTTTATGCATTAAGTGAAAATTAAACCTAGACTGATGAGTAGAATTCTGCACAAGACGTAATAATAAAGATGACTAAAGGTGTATTTTATGTCAAAGAACAGGGACATAACCTTCCAAGACATGGAAGCATTGTTCCATAATGTAAACCCATCAAGCATGACATTTTGACAATGTTCTGACAACATTGTCTATGTTTGTACAGCATTGATACAACATTGTGATGAGGATGCTGGGAAGGTTTTTCATAGAACTGTATGTTGAAGAAGAGCATACAGGAGCCTGAGTGCATGTGTCCTCATGATAAGTAGCTCTGACTTAATTGTATCTCCCTTTGGCAGAGGTCTGTATATGTATTTCCTATTTCAAAGAGAAATAAGCACTAGACAAATATTTGGAAGCATGAGATGAATATTTACAAGAGCTTTGGTGCTGTGAGACTGAACCAAACAGTTTAAGAGAGCAACCATGAGAACTGAATCTCCAGCTCAGGCCAGGAACGCACTGTTGCATATCAATGGCCCACACTGAGAGAGAGAGAGAGAGAGAGTTAAAGGGAAGAATAAAAGACCCCCTCCTGACACACATACACACTTGTGCACAGACACACACACATATACGTGTATGTGTGTGTGTGTGTGTGTGTGTGTGTGTGTGTGTGTGTGCATGCATGTATGTGTGTCAGGAGGGGGTCAGTATACACACACACAAACATGCACAGAGGCCTGTGAAATATGACAGGCTAACAGAAAGGGAGGCGGGGGTGAGGGAGGCCATATTGTAACAATCTTATTCTGCGGTCATTAATCGTATCCTGCTGCTCCAGCCTCCATGGCCATGTGTGCCGCTCGGATGTCAAACACCCCCCCCCCCCCCTTTCACTCCACACTACAGTCAAACACCACTCACCCCACAACCTTGCAAACTGACCACTCATACAGGCCACACAATCACATGCAGCACGGGTATCTGTCACGCGCCCACCCTCCCCTCCCACCTTTCTGAAGATTACCGACTGCTCCAGAGTCAAACGCTCAAACCTTTGTCATCCTAAACACAACAGACTGACACTAGAGTTTCAGTAACTACTGAAAACAAGAGTAAAAATGCAGACACACACAATGCTGACTCATTATGAGAGTTGCAAAACTCTAAACGCAGAGTATCACTGTGTCCGGTTTCACTTCTGCATGGCTCTGACATTTTATGCCTGATGCACGTCACTTACCTTTAGCTTGAGCTGTTCCAAAAACAAGGTAACCTTTCACTTTCGGACCACCTGGTTTTCTTAACCAATCTACTAATCATTCGATACACAATGCAGGCTGAATGGTCATACTGTATATTGAAGTGTTTCTGTTTTTGTTATGTAATGTGGAACGATGCCAGGCTAGCTGAAATGGCTTACTGTGGTCAGGGCAAAGTGGTCACCACATAGGGAACTGAAACACATATACCAGCATATAGACTGAAATATATAGAGACTGCCATGCTTCCTCCCATGCTCTTTTATTTAGCTCTTACAAGAATAGTGAACAAGTAGCAAAGATTGCAAAACAGAGAGAAAGAAGATGGGGATGCCCACCAGTAGTACACAAACTGAGAGTGATGAGTAATGCTAAAATACTAAAATACTCTTGTACCTGCGAAAGGAGCATCGAAGTAGGGTCAAAATTGGCACCGAGGTACCAGGGCCCCAAGTGGGGGGGCAGGACATTTTATTTGTCTTTAAATATTAGAGGAAATAATATTTAATAATTGGTGGTACTGCTGGCCCAGAATTTGGTGCTACACCCCTGTCTAGGAAGACATTGTTCCACCCTGGCATCAATGGCCCACGTTGCTGTTGGGAGACTCTCAATGTACAAGAAGTCTATTCTCACTACACCTTCACTACAACAGCTCTATAACCTCCCACAGGTAGTGGTTTCCAAAATGCTACCACCCTTCACTTGGTATCCTATTATCATGCCATTTTGGACATCAGTCACAACAAGTCTCGAGATGATTGTTTTACACTCTACTACAACTGACTGGTGTGCTCACTTATTTACAAATTGTTCAATCCAAACCATATATATAGTACATATGAGGAGAGTGGAGTGATTTGTTCCAGCTGGGAAGTTGTGCCACCTCCTGTTTTTAGAGAACCATAGAAGACGTTGTTCATGTGAGCACACTTTTTTGAAGAGTCAACCATTTTACTCAGAGCCTCATTGCATGAGAGGTAAGCAATGTCAAAAATGTGTTTGGCCTTTCAAAGTAAAACCTCTATGATGAAGGTGTTTTGATTGTTGTGTCTGAACAGTTATAGACAAGTTTGAAAACATGTTCCTCACTCAGATGTAGATTATGTCCCATGAAGGGGTGTAGCACCAAATTCTGGGCCCTATGCACAAGCAGTGCCCAGGCCCCCTCCCCCCATATTATTAAATATTATTTTCTTTCATTTTTAAAGAAAAATAAAATTCCAGACTCCTCAAGGACCCTCCCCCCACAATTCCGGTAACTCAGTCCCACTTTTCACCCCACTACGATGCCCCTGTACCCCATCAATGCTAACAGACAGGCCAAGCCCATGAAAGCCCTCCACCAGTGCTGCTGCTGACCTGCCTGCACCATCACATGAGGAGCCAACCCATGCCACAGGTCTTGAAGCAGGTCCAGACCCAGGTGAGCCACCCACTCTTCCGAAACCAAATCCTGAACAATCATCAAGTGAAGAAATTGGTTCTTCTGCCCATTTGGGTTGTGTATCTCCAGAAGCCATAGTTCTGCCATAAAAATGCAGAAGAGGATCTTAGTAGAGAGGTTAATTATTAGGGTCTTTGGCGTAGGCCCGGCTGCAGCCCAGGTCTTCAGCATTTGATTCTAGAGCAGACACTACCGGACAGATGGGTGGCAGAGGCAAAGCCATGACAGCGATGTGTAGCTCAGAAGAGAATGACACATTCATTCCCAGTGGTGGTCCTAGCCCCTCTGGCACCCAACAGTTGATTGACCAACAGTTTCTGAGTAAGGTCACCAACTCCAACATCCAGCATCCCACCACCCCACCCACATGCAATGAACATCAGCTGGCTCTAAGCAATGCAATGGTCCCAAGGGTGCTTCACAGAACCTCTCAGTGGCGGGGAAGGCTGTTATTGTTGTGCTGCAGTGGGAGGCTGCCCATATCAGAAACCGCCACTGTTCATTCCACTTAAAAACAAGACTGACTATGAGAGTTCAGATGTCCAGAATGATGGTGATGATGGTGACAAGGATCTGACTGCTGGGGACTTGCAGGTAAAGTTGAGAAGGTTGGTGGTGCCGACATCAGTACAGAGTGTCTAAGGGGAATCAGTAAGGTCTGTGGATGGAAAGCCCATCTTCACTTTCAAAGAAAATGATGGAGTCATTCCTAGAGAAGATGTGAATAAGAAACTACCCACACCACAAAAATGTGGTGGTACAGTGAGAGCACACATTTACAGTATATTCCCATGTAGCATCAACAAGTATAATGTTATGTAGTACGCCTGATCTGTGAAGAGAATTTCAGTCAATTTGGCTTTCTTTTGAATTTCATTTTGTTCTGAACATGTGCTCATGTGGCCCAATAGGCCTGTAGAAAATTGGCCTTTATTGTTGTAAAGAGCTTTAAATGGACCTTAGGTGAGTACATTTGTTTTGTTTTTTTCTTGCTTTTAGTACAGTTTCTGAGATCAAAATACAGGCCTACTGTTTTACTTCAATAGTCAGTGGCACAATTTACCCCACAGCATTCTTTCCAAAGGAACAACTTACCCTGCACAGGGGACAACTTACCCCACATCTTTTTAAAGTAGAAAACAACTCTTCCATCTGCTACAAAGTTGCCCCTTTCCTCAGCCTGCTGGTGGTCTTTCTCATTGGAGACCCCAAGATGTTTCCTCTCATTAGCCTCACCATTTCTCACTTTGACTGACAGCTGTCAGATCAGACAGTTTACAGATACCAGAAGAGAGGCATCCCCTATTCCAGCTTGATCCAATTTGCTTCAAGAGGTTCTATAAGGTCAGTGTGCTTCCTCACATCTCTCCTAGGGCCAACAAATAAAATCTCGATCTAAATATTAATATAAAAATCATCAGTACATACCCAGATAGCAACAGTACGTTGGCCCAACGTTGGTTAACGTCGTCATGGTCGCATGTCGAATTTCGCCGTCGGACTAACGTTGGTCTGTGGTT